>JAXGGA010011823.1:0-40938 GCA_038373865.1 Uloborus plumipes | reverse complement strand
AAAAAAATAATAAAAATTATTTCTAAGCAAACAAGGAATAGGTTCACATTTTTGTGCATTTTATTTAAAAGTATTGAATAAGTTAGGAAACAAAACCATTTAAAGCGAAATTTTCATTAAAAATTAATATCACACAAGTATTTTCAAGCTTGTCCCCAGCTCGTAGCGTCATTCCCTCACAAAAGTAAATGTCCTTCTCAGAACCAAAACAAAATAAATTTGTTAAAACAAAAGTTTGGTACCAATCTGCTCTAAGGTCCCAGCCATCACCGGCAGAGCAAGTTAAAATGTAATGAAATACATAATAGTATGCAAGGAATCAACACGTCAGAAAAAGAAAGACAAAACTTAACTATTGTCCAATTTAACAAACAGTTAATCCTACTCTTAACAAATTATTACATGCTGTTAAACATTAGATCCTGCCAAAATAATTGAATCGATTTAGTAATTGAGAACTGTTCACTGGTATATGATTAATTACCCTATATTTAAGCAGGCACAGCGCAAAGATTAATGTCATAAAGTCTTCTACTAAAATGAAGACAATAACGTAATAAAAATCAGCTCATGACATGACAATAAAATCATTAGCACGTGCTTTTTCTGTGTAGGTCATTGTGTTAAGTTCTTCATGAATATTCCGATTATTTTTATTGCAATTGTCTTATTCATTTGATGATGGTCATCAAAGAAAAACGTCTTCTTTTGATAGGGAATACTTAGAAGAGAATTATTGCTACATTTCGGAGTTGAAGGTTCTGTCTCGACTAATCTTTATTATTCCTGCTAATTATGAATTGAACGACTTTGGAGATGAAGGGGTTATGTGACAGAAATTGTGAATAATTAAAGTTCAAAGTTTTATTGTTGCAGTTGTTGCAGCTCTTTTGTTTTCTGGTTTTGTCGTTAGTTTGCAATGATATTGGTCTTATGACATCTATTTTTTGATGTACCAAGTTTTAGTTGTTTACCTGTATCCATTGCTTACCATTGTCCAGAGTGTTTCTTTTTTAAAATGTAACACAGCCCCTTCATCCTCTAAGCCCTTCAATTATGCATTGTTTAGTTAAACTTCATCTCAATTTGAATAAAAATTGTCCCCAATTTTGTTCCATGCACTGAAATCTCTGAAAGAAAAATTGTGGAATGTAATTTTGATGGATTTTTTTTTCAGAGGAAGAAACGGTTCTTTTAAAAGACAGCGTGCAAAATACTTTTTACATGAAAAAATTAGAACCGAAAGTTTTTTACAACTGGTAGTAACTTTTTTTATAACTACAGCTCAACATTCCATTACGCAAAATTTGAGGAAGTTTAAAGTTAAAACAATTCATTATGCTGTTCATTATATCAATCATTCAGTTTAATGTAGAAAAAGCAATTTTTCCCAAAAGACCCACAGAATGCACCTTTATTGTGTAACTATTTCAATCTCTGGTTTGTAGTTTTCTTAAGTAAAGGCTTGTTACAAGGGCTTCGTCGTGAAAAGTGCTGGACATTAGTATCGGAACATATTTTATGTCTACCTTTTTGTTGAAAACAAGACTTTGCTAGAAGTGCTATATACTACAATGATGTCGTTGCTACATTTGTTCTAATCATTTTGGAAAAACCATCCGGTTAAGATTTTTGCAAAGCTAATTTTCATTTGGTGATCGTTTTGGTTTTGAGAAAAACGGTTGACGGAAAAATAAGTAAAACCCTTTTTGTGTTTTGTCCAATTGCTGTCATGAAGAAATTATGCTGTAGCTTTTTTTTTAGTCGATGTTCGACCCAGCAATAATAGAAAGGTGAACATAAGTTGAGGGGTGTGGTGCTGTGAAATATCAATGCAATGGTAAAGTGTAATGTGTTGCATTTTTACCAGCTGGTACAAAGTTAAAATCATTTGGAGCGCTGTCTGTTGAGAGAAAGTAGCTATAATGAGATATATTAGGCCCAGTACATAAAAATTTAAAGTAAAATCTAAAGATTTTTAAAATCAATGCCTTAAAACTATCGCCATTGGCAACACATTAAATATTTTCAACATATGTATAAAAAGTTACACTTTTAAACTTAAAAAAAAATGAAATTGGGCTGAGTATTTAGAATATAAGAAAAATATCAAGTTTTATAAAACGACAAAATATTTGTCTGAATTTAAACTATAGTTCTTTAAATCGCAAATCTTACTTTAAAAACAAAGGATTTGATCTAAGTTGTTAGGGAGCCATTTTGTTTGGAACCGGAAATAGAATATATTAGAGTGGGGAGAAATTTCAACATAAAGAAAAAACACGAAATGGAATGAGTACTAAATACATTATTCTGATTTATCGCATTTTCTGCTTTGAAAATCCATGCTTTTATTTTCATTTTACTTTTCTCCAGCAATGTATTGTTAAGCAATGAACCTGAAGTATGAGAATTTAGATTTGATGTTTGAAAGGAATGGCGCAAAGAACTGCATTAAAAAATGAATGAGTTTGTGTAATTCACCCAGTTGATATCAAATGTTGGTTTTATATTGATTACCGTACGTGATATCAAGCTATCAAACTAAAACAATTTAAAAAGTTATATGTATATTTGAACAGCTGATTTTTCATTGTTTTACAGATTTCTTTGAATCAGCAGTGATGAGGTAGACTTAACGCATACTTTCGTATTCTTTGTATGTTAACTATATTGTAAATGCAAAGAAAATATGTAACCCTGCTGCAAAATCTGATCTCTAATTTTGTAAACTTGAATATAAAAAATATAGTAAAATACAGTAAATAACGAATACAAAATCTCTTTAAATAAGAGCTGGTTCAATCTTCTTTTTTTCTCAATCGTGACTGTTTTCAGCCATTTGGGAAAAAACTGTCTTGTGCTTATGATGTAAAAACAATTTAACGAATTTAAACTGTTTTAATATATTTTTGTTAAATGTGTCTAAATAAAGAAACTCGACTTAAACAATTTTTTAGTCATAAACACGTTTTTCCATTTTATATCTGCAATCATTTTTTACTCATTATTTTTATCATTATTATTTCGTTATTATCATTATTATTTCGTTATTATCATTATTATTTCGTTATTATCATTATTATTTCGTTATTATCATTATTATTATTATAATTTTTTTTCTATTATTGTTTATTATTATTATTATTATTATTATTATTATTATTATTATTATTATTATTATTATTATTATTATTATTATTATTATTATTATTATTATTATTATTATTATTATTATTATTATTATTATTATTATTATTATTATTATTACAATGATTCACTGGTCTACTGCAGTATTTGTCTAGCTTGTCTGATGCAAATCGTTAAAGAGAGAAATATGGAAATTAAAAAAAAAATACAAATACACAAAACACTGAAAATAATACAATTTTTGACATCCATTAATTCAAGGAAATTAAATTTCTAATTATATTCTTTATTTATTTTTCTCAAGCATGTCTTGATCCTCGTGATTACGACATTACAATATTTTTTCTGGATATTTTCTGCTTGATTCTTTTCTTTTAGGTAACTGCTATATAATCAACTAAAAACAGAGAGAGAAAAAACGACATTTACTTATTAGTTACTTAAATAGCTACGTTGTAAGGTCATAATTTAAATAGTCGTATTATGCACCCATACACACACACATTAGTCGAAGCGTCAGTATCTGTGTTTGCAATTGTTATTCAATTGTAAATGCAGAGTAATTCTGGCACTTTGTATGCAATTTAATACTATAATTTAATTAATATTTTACTGTGTGGTGACGAATTATAATACATTCTTTTATTCTGAATATTGACGAAAAACCCAGTGCTAAGACCGGATGGGACTTCAGAACTCGTAATACAGATTGAACGTCGTCTAAAATACAGTCGAACTCGCTTATAACCAGCACGAGGGAACTGTAACATGTTGCTCGTTAAATCCGAGTGCTCGTAATAAACGGGTCCTTACGGCCGGCATGCAACCAGAAGGGATGGGGGTTTGAAAGATCAAATAATTGAGTTTACTTATAATTAAATTAATACTTACTTTAATTACATCAATTAATTTAATTAAATGCTGTTCTTTATTTAATGACAATTACTCCTCCCCTCCCCTAACCAGCAAAAAGTTCCTGGTTGTGAACTCTGCCTATTAATACTGGAATGCTGGTGGAATTTTTCATACAGAAGTATTGTACCGTAGGGGGAAAACAAAGAAGAAAAGATGAATAAGACTAGAAAGATGAGGAAAAAAGACTGCGAGATAGAAAAAATTGCTCGTTAAAACCGGGTCTTGCTCGTTAAAAACGAACTTTGTTCCATGGACTTAACATTGATCCAACCAAATATTCTTGTTTCCCTCGTTAATCAGAGTTCTCGTTATATCCGAGCTCGCCATAAACGAGTTCGACTGTATTAAAATTGACATGAAATTGGAAATAAGTACAGGAGCTGAGCTCGTGGGAGCTTCATGCAAATTAATC
Organism: Uloborus plumipes; assembly: GCA_038373865.1. Lineage (NCBI taxonomy): Eukaryota > Metazoa > Arthropoda > Arachnida > Araneae > Uloboridae > Uloborus > Uloborus plumipes. The sequence goes on along the minus strand of JAXGGA010011823.1, from coordinate 36,461 downwards.
CCTGGAAAGAGGAAAGTTACACTCATTATGCCAACGCGAAAAATTTTAGTTGTGACAGGTTAATCCAGGGGTTCTCAATCTTTAAGGCTTTGAATCTCTCTAAACGTGGGTGTGAGGTCACCCCAACCGCCTCCGCGTCATTTGTGGTCAATCTAAATAGTGAAATCGGAAACTCCAAGGGACATTTAAAATCAATGCATCTTAATCGATGTTCATCTTAACCGAGCAAAAATAAACAACAAACAATGAAATGCGGATCCGAATTGTAGTTCATTTTAACAGTGATTCGTCTTAAGCGTGTTTGAACTAACGATGTTAGACTGCATGTGAATGAAAAATTGAGTAAATTACTGTTAGTTTTATTTTTACATTTTGTGTAACATTAATGTCTCGATTTAAATTCGTCCACTCCTCCCCCCCCCCGGTTGAGAACTAGTGGAATGCACTATATTCTTTTTATGTCAAACTGATTATTTTTAATAATAAAGTGAGATTTGTTTATTTATTTAGAACTGTAACGATTCAATTTTTATAAATAATCTTTTGTTCTTTCTTTTATATAAATTATTGACTTGATACTCATTTTAAAACCATTGGCTCTTAAACTTTCTTATTTTAGTTCCTGTTTTTACTTGTTTATATTCTTGCAATTCATACATTATTTTTGATAGAATTAATAGTTATGGTCAGTGAAGAAACTGCGGTTTTGCATATTTTTGCAAAAGTTTCGAATATCACTTTACAAATCAATATTTCCGTACAACGTTCGAATGATACCAATGTAGGTCCGATATTAGATTCACTAGGTGCGTGGCTAAATGAATGTTAAACGCAGTTATCTTGTCGCAACATTTAAGTAATTTGATTATTTAACAATAATTGCATCATTTCATTCTTGACGCATTTTATTGGGGTTAATTATCAATTACTTAACGCATATTTCAGATTATTGGCATTAAAAAGTTAACAATAATTAAGAAATAACGTACATATAAAAGCTACTGTCGAACAAGTTCCGAGCTTTGTGTCGCAAACGCTATTTGTAAAGAAATTGAAACAAAAGTAACTTTTGAATTCCAACTTTGAGGGCCAGCTGTAGGTAATAACTTCATTTTGTGTCATTCTTTGCTTAGGTCAGATATAATAACAGGCTTCCTATAAAGCCTTACCAGTGAATAGATGCTGGAATATGTACTTCAGTTCAGTTCATTTGCTGCAAAATTCGTTTTATGTGGAAGCCATTGTTCACAATTGGTAATTGTAATCTGAACAATGTTCCTTCGAATATGTGGTCTCATTCTGATTTCTATTGATAAGGTGAGTGTCACTTAAAGCCTTGTATCAAACACAATAATTTTACGTGAAGGATTTCGGATACAATTTAATCGAGAGCGATTGTCTAACACACTAGGACTAAAAAGTTTTGTCTCTTGAGAACTGTTTTGGGCAATTCCATTTTGAAAAATAGCATTGATTGCTGCATGAAATAGCCTGTAGAGACTCCACAAATGTTAGGTCTTTGTTTCGCTGCATGATTTTTTGAAGAAAATGGACTCTACTACTATAAAACACAGTTAAATTTTGAAGATTTCCAAAAACATTATTCATATGATGGTATTTCGGCTCGGTAAGGGATGTATCTTTCGAGATACGTCCGTTACTGAGAAAATGCTGTTATTTCAAAAAATATCCGGAAATCTTCAAAATTTAACTGTTTACTATGGTAATAAAGATCATGTTCTTCATTAATATCGCAAAATAAAACAAGAATTTAGCATATATCTAGGTTTTATAAGCTGTTGTGTGAAAAACTGATACGTCTGTTCCCGTGGAATTGCCCTTTTTTAACCTTTTTCACTTTTATGTCTCGTCAGAGCATACGTTTACTAGAATCATTGATGTAATCTACATCATTTTACCTGCAAAGATTAAAGCATAAAATTAGCCCTTATTTCTTAAATATACACAAGTAAACTAAAAAGTGTTAGGGCCCTGCTCCATATCAAGCGGAAAACGCGAGCGTAAAGCAGAAACACAAAATGGATTAAGTGCTGTTCCTGTGGAAAGTACCCGGATTTTCGGTTTCTGCCTTCGGTTTCTGTCGCGTTTTCCGCTGATGTGGAGCAGGGCCCTTAAATAGCAATACATTTTCGTATTGCTATTTAACACATTCAGGTAACTCTTTTTGTTTTTCAGTAACTTAACTTACTCAGATCCAATTTTGAATGATAAATTCTGAAATATTTTCTGTTAGTTGGCTTAAACACATAGAAAATCACAGAAGAAGCGCCTAAAAATTATTTTTATTTTTACTTTTGAAAAAGAAAAAAAACCAAAACAGTATGACTTGGAGGAAAGACACTTAACAAATGGTGGTTAACTCCAAAAAAGGAAGATTTAACTAGAAACTGATACACTCCAATGAAAAAACACAATAATTAGGAAATTCTCAGCATGTTTAATGGTTTTCTACTCTAAAAATAAGTAGAAATAGGGACAATTTCAGATGCGCATGCTTGTAATCTTTTTTTTTCCTTTAGAATTTTTTTTAATCTGACTGCATACAAGCTATGATTAAAAATCTGTCGATGAAATACCCTGTCTTTAGTACTGTTATTTACCAGCAAGAAACTTAACTAATACTGTGAAGTATAGACACATTTTACTTACCTTTCTTGCTTAAATGTTGTATAGTGTCTTTTACAGGCGACACCGGGACTGAGGATAGTATTTTCTGAAAAATTCAATTTAGAAGCAAAACTCATTAAAACAAATTATAAAATCATGGACATTTTGTGTTTCTAAAATCCTCTTTCTTCGAAAATCATATGTTTGAAGACGCACTGCAAAAAATGAATGTTGTTTTTACAGTATAATACAGCTAATTTTACAGTAATAAAATGTAAAAAATTGCCAGTTTTACAGTAATAAACTGCAAAATTGCTAATTTTACAGTAATAAACTGTAAAATTGCCAATTTTACTGTTCATTACCGTGCATTTTACAGTTTTAAACTGCAACCTCTGCATTCACTATTATGCAGTTGTTTTTACAGTATAATTCACTTAAATTTTACGGCAATAAACTGTAAAATTGCTAACTTTACAGTAATAAACTGTAAAATGGCTAGTTTCATAGTTTATTACTGTGCATTTTACAGTTTTAAATTGGAACCGTGGCTGCCACTATTATACTGTAAAAACAACAGTTCCTTTTTTACAGTGCGGGAATATAAACTTATGATTAAACGGGGGAATTTACAGAAAGTTCATCTACTCAAATCTCGCTACAACTTACTTTTGCCGTTATTTACTTTTACTTTTGCTGACTTTCCATTCCAAAAACTTGTAATGAACATAGTTCTTAGCATTATACAACAGAGACGGATAAAAAGGTGAGGCAGCTGGGGCGATCGTTGAACTCACATTGGTAAATTTTCAGTATTGATATTCAAAAAAGGTAATTTTTAGATACTCTTTGATGCTGGCAGCAGCAAGGTTTAGGGCTCTCTTTTAGATACGTTTCGGGAATGAATATATTTAGGATAGGGAGAGTTATGAAGTTAAAAATCCAAGACAACGTGTCTCTAAAAGTACAAATAAAAGGTTTAAAAAGAGTTAGAAAACTCTAGCAAATAGCTATTTCGGGGCTATTATAAATGAAGCCCCATCATCAGTGCAAAAAGATGACCTACTCTTCCTGTTCTGTTTATTTACCCTCACGTTTCTCGCATTCCTGGTTCACTTGACTGGTGTCAGTGAACCATCATCTTTTTGCACTGATGATGGGGCTTCATTTATAATAGCCCCGAAATAGCTATTTGCTAGAGTTTTCTAACTCTTTTTAAACCTTTTATTTGTACTTTTAGAGACACGTTGTCTTGGATTTTTAACTTCATTAATTGTACAAAGTTTTCGACTGCTTTTCTTACAAATAGGGAGAGTTATGTTTCGAATTAATGTTCTGTTCGTAAGATTTCCAGCAATAGAGAAAAATTCTTCAGTTATCATGTCTCATTACAGCATTTATAAACACTGTATTATATACTCTTATTAAATGTAAAAAACTTTTAAATCTATATTCTAGAATCAATTCAAAATAAGAAATTTTAGACGCATTATATTGCTTTGGTAAAATTTATTATGTTTAAGTGTATAAATACAATAGCATACACATGATATTTAACTGTAATAGGTATTAGTAAATTTAATTCGAAAATTGGCTAACGACGTTTATATGAATTTAATTGTGTATGAGGTTTTTTGAAGTCAAAGGTTAAACCAATTGATTTAAATGCATATTGCTTCCTTTTTTCTGTCAACCAACAGCTTAGCTTTTTAATCCGAGTCCTTCAGTTATTCAAAAAAGCTTACCGTTTTAAGTTAAGAACGTATTTTTAAAATCATGGTAAGAGATTAAATTCTTTTGAAATGCATTCTGGGGTGTACAAACACGATGAAACAATTATACAAAAGATAACACTTTTGAATTATTGCAAGTAATGTTAATTCCTTACTTTTAAGATTTCCTTTAACTACACGATTGGTCACCTTTTCTGCTCATCCATGTTGTTCTTTCTTCACAGCAAGGATCCTCCGAACATCACATATCTGAAGCGCTAAGGTTTTTATTTCACGCATAATTTTGCGTGAAATTCTCAAGAATTCAAACGCAGGAAAACAGGAAGAAATTATTTTTTGAAAACAGAACCACATGTAAAACACATTAAAAATTGATACAGTACAAAAATAATTTAAAAAATTAGAAAAGGAGCACAAAAAATATGCAGATAAAATTTTAATAAAATCATTTTGTGATGCCATTTTGTAGTAAGTTTTGAGAAAACATAAAAAAGAATCGAATAAAAGTTTATAAATATATATACATATGTTTATAATTTGCATATTGAAATAAAATCTCTCAATTATCCATATCTATTCATAATTCATAACATGCACAGCTAAACTAATTAATATGTACATGAGTAGCAGCATGCAGTTTCACAATATTTTCGCCATAGTTACCCTCATTGCTGAAGCAATTTTGCAATTTTTCTTCATCTCCAACCTTCGTGACGTAGGTGCTTGGACTTGAAAATCCGAGTTGGGATAAGTCATCGCACGATTCCGCTGTGTCCTTATAAAAAGCTTTAAAAAAGTTCTTTTGCTTTACGCACATTTAATGACATGATCTATATGCATAGAGAAAATATTATCCATATAAACAAGAAATTTGTCCAGACTTAATGGCCCTCCCCCATTGATTTTCTTACATTTATTGTAGATTTTAGTCCTTCTTTTATTTATCTTATTTATTTGTTCAAATTTCATTTACAAATAAAGCTGCACGATCAAAAGCAGTATTTTAGTTTGTAAATCATCACACGTCAATGAGCTCTAACAGCTAGCGAGAACTATCTAAACATTAAACTTTTTAAAACAGACAGGCGGGAGAGGACCACTAGAGATGAGGATCGAAATAAGTTTATCATCTTAATATTGTTTTTCATTAAAAAATATACATATTTATTACCATTAGGTAAAAAAAAATAGCCAAAAAGAGAATTTTAAAATTAGAATAAATATAAAAGTTCGATGCTTTGTCAATTGATGTGCAAGCAATTTTTAATCTCGTCAAATGAAAAACAATCCCAATATAAATGAATAATCAAAAACGCCTTAATCCAGATTTAGAAAAAAGCACCAGAAACAAATTTTCTGAAGCAAACGTGTTGGATAGTTAATAATAGCACCTTCATCTCAACTTTGTGACGAATCCCATATTCGGCGCATCTCAAACCTGGTTTTCATTCTTAATCACACAAAATTAATTATGCTTGTCATCGGAAAAATATTGAAAATAAGCGTACTCAATGTTTGTACAGAAGAAATAATATCGGTAAAGTGAAGTAACGATTTTCTAAACATAAGAACGCAGCAACTTGATTTTGAGCACTAAAACATTTTCTGAACTGTGAATAAATTAAACGGTAATAATTTCCTCAACTGCAGCTCTGACCACTGTTTCTGATCATAACACAAAGCATCAACGCTTGATGCATGTATAGGTAAAACGTACGTACTTCACATTAATGTAATGTATTTATGTTAACAGCTAAAGCAGATTAGCAACAACCAGACAAATCAAACTACGTAACATTATATTCGACACATTTAATTTAAATTGAACTTAGAGGATGTCCGTAATAAAATCTTGAGGACTGAGTCAATTCTGTACCTCAGAACCAGAACGACGTAAGTCCAAAAATGGCAATTTTTACTTTCTTGCTTCATTGTATGTAGAATCTTATTCCACATCAACCCAATGAAACAGTATTCTATAAAACAAATTCATTCACAATTATTTACCAGCGGGAAAAGAGCGCGAGTCCCATCCTTTGTATGTATCTGACAATCGTTTTTGCCCTCTACTAAAAAATTACGAAAATGGACTTACGTTAGCCTGGTTCTGAGGTACAGAATTAATACTTAACAATTTAGAAATATCGTCTTATTGGGTGATTTTACCCCTCTTTAGTTTTAACCCTTTTTTATTCGTACAAAAGAGTGAATTATTATTGGTGCGTCTTCTTTTAACATATTAGAAACAAATAACCTCATATGAAGTTTCCATTTATACATATACAGGGTGTCCACTCTAATCGTGGACCAATAGCTAATTTCTAAACCGTTAGAGATAAGCATATAGTTTATTTAGGAAAAAATCTCAAAATTATGAAAGGAATTTTGGGTCTATTCAATGTTTTTCAAAAAATCAAATTTTGAAAGAGTTACGAAATTTAAATTTTTATACAGCCCCCCAGTCCTATCAATCATATTTAGTAAAACATTCTTGACACTGTGACGTTTAAAACTAAAAAAAAATCACTCTTCTACCATAAAAATTGACCGGGTTATGACGTTTTGAAAAATCAAGATTTTGCATTGTTTCATGACGTCATCGAGAGATGGCTTAAGGGACCGTATGCGAAATCCTTCAAAATCTTGATTTTTCAAAACGTCATAACTCGGTCAATTTTTGTGGTAGAAGAGTGATTTTTTTTTAGTTTTAAACGTTGCAGTGTCAAGAATGTTTTACTAAATATGATTGATAGGACTGGGGGGCTGTATAAAAATTTAAATTTCGTAACTCTTTCAAAATTTGATTTTTTGAAAAACATTGAATAGACCCAAAATTCCATTCATAATTTGGAGATTTTTTTCTAAATAAACTATATGCTTATCTCTAACGGTTTAGAAATTAGCTATTGGTCCACGATTGGAGTGGACACCCTGTATATAAAACGAGAAACACACTTACTTAAGTTATAAATAGTAATAAAATCACGGTTGCCGCAATGTTGATTGGCACAGTTTCCATTGCACTTGAGCCGCGATGCTAGAGCAAGCTTATTCATATTGTTTGGATTAAGGCAGTAACATCGGTGGGGGACAAGTCCAGCCAGCTGAAAGCCCAAGCCTCTGCAGTGCTCCAGACATTCTGTGACGCTGATATCTTTCTTGTCCAATATCTGTTCCGGTGGGGGGCGCCCTTTGAAGCAATTCATAGACCCTTCTGCAAAAAAAGTTACTTTCCATGTTAGAGATAATATATGAACCCAAATTTTATATCGTTGATGGACGGAAATGCCCTTTCATGTTCTATGTAAATAAGTCTTTTTTAGTTATGTTATGCAGCTATCAATTCAAGGTATCTTTGAGCCAGTCCGGATAAATTTGGGCTACTTCATATTTTTTATAGTAGGGTAGATTAGGGGAGGATGCAGTAGTTTTCAACTTCATTTTAATAGTGCATTGGTTTTATTTTTAACAAGTCAATTTATCAACATAATATGGACTTTTATGATTGGTAAAAAATAAGTTTTGCTTTGAAAAACAATTTTTTACCTCTGAAAATTAATGATTTCAAAACATTTGCATTTTATAATCTCACCCCAATATTGAGGTAAGATGCCGAAATGCGAATGGCGTTTGGTATTGCATACAATGTATTTTATCCAGTCACATTTTTCCGACCTTTCGTTGTATTGTTCTAGTTCTAGGAGTAGGATTACTCGAAACGAAGGCCTGATACTGTCTGACGAAGACCGAAGGGTGCTGTAGCTTTCCGGCACGTTCCTGAGAACGAACGTGCGGGAAAGCTACAGCATCTTATGCTAAAAGCATGTTCATCGCTTCCTTCAAAGTATAAGATAAGATGCCGATTCATCTTTCACAGCGCAGCAGAGACAGGTGGGTTCCATAACGTGCCTAATAGAAATCGCATGTTACAAACTTACTAGAATTAATCAAGTTCTTTCTCTGCTATCAAAACTACGGCTAATATGATTAATGTTGTTATACGTATCATTTCGGGTGCTCATCAGAGCGGTAAAAATTATAAAACCCTATAAAAAGAATTCCTTAAACCTGAGGCCTATCAACAAAAATATGTGTACTCTCTCAATGAGCCATTCTCCTTCATTCTGACCAGAAAGCTGCTTTTATTTACGCTTGTAAGTCAAACACGTGATATGGCATCTTCCACAAGACAGCGTTTTCCCCCAATCTATCCTATAGTACATATTAAAAACATAGAGTAGAAATATTGTTTTAGGACTTCGCCAGCAAAATTCATCAAAGAGACTTCTACCCTTTTCCCTAAAGCAAATAACTAAAAAATATGAAGAGGTGCCAAGTTGTCCAGATTAGCTCAAAGGTACCGTAAATGACTAAGTGTATAATATAGTCGTATAATAGTAATACGTAGTTTTAATCTCAGATTACCATCATCCAAATCTTTTCGGCAAATGAAAAGTGCTCGATTACTGCAGACATCATCTCGCCACTTGTAGCCATTGCTTCCATCCAGCATGGCACAGCGTTCGTAAATGGAGTTGGGTTGGGTGCTCATCCAGTTGCGGAAGTTAGATACGCTGCCGTCCAGCCACCGATAGGCTGTATTGTTTTTGGGATCGTATTGGTAGAGACCGATGAACCAACGCACTCGCTGATAGGAAGAACCCATGCCATTTATAGTCTGTAAAAAAGGAAATTTTTGAGTTAAAAATATGTGTAGTCAGAGAGTCTAAAGAGAAGCAATTGTAAAGGGTTTCCGCTTTATAACCGACGTTTGGCATATTTATGATTTCCTTACTCACGGGAATTGATTAGTTTTTACCACAAATCTGTACCTCAGAACCAGACTAACGTAAGTCCATTTTCGTCATTTTTCAGTAGAGGGGAAAAACGATGTATTCGACAATCGTTTTTCCCCTCTACCGAAAAATGACGAAAATGGACTTACGCTAGTCTGGTTCTGAGGTACAGAAATGTATCATTTTATTTGAAAATATCTAGAACATGTTGGGGGCCACGTGGGCCTAGAGGTAGAGTACTCTCCTCGAAAGCAAGTGATCGCGGGTTCGAATCCCGTCCTGCCCATGAATGTTATTTCATCCTCTCTGTGCGACAAATCTGTCCTGTGTTTGTCAGGAGGTAAAGCGCATAGTACGCAGTTCTTATGTATGTTGAAGCTGATGGCTTCTGAAAAAAAAAAAAAAATCTAGAACACATTGAGCTGTTTGCTTTTTCCTTGGAACCCGCCGATAGATTGAAATTTTGCGAATGTTTTGAATTATTATTAGTTAGGCAGTTTTAAGGTAAAAGGACCTCGCCTTTGATGTTTGCCTTTGATGCAATGACGTTGTAGCCATAGCGTATTTTCTAGTTTAAAAGTAAATTGGTTTTTTCTTCTTTTCTTTTTTTTTTAAATCATTGCCGTTTTTGAAAGAATTTTAAAAGTTTTGTGTCAAAACATAAGGTTGAATTTCTGATAATTTTTACCCTAAAAAACGCTCTCGTGCGATTATTTTTTGATCTGATGTTTAGCGAAATTCAAAAGGGTGACTGAACTGGATGATCACAAAGATAATAGAAAGTCATTGTCTTACAGCATAAAATATAAAGGTCAGGCAGCGGTTGAGTGAAATCAATATGCTATTTTCTTGATTTCTCAATAAATAATGATATCAAATCACACGACTCGTTGAAAAGTCCTTCGTATTACAGTTCTATCAAAAGAAATGCAATTTGGAAGGGTTTTATGCTTCAAGAGCTCTATGAAACAACAACAGCAGTTAAACTGAGCAAAACTGCTGAACGTACTCCCAACAACGCATCAAAACCTACCTTGATGATAAATCCATGCTCTGCACTGTTCCGAATACTGGCTAGGAATCCACCTTGTTTGTAGCAATAGCTCTGGGCTTCTTGGAATTTTTGGTTGTTAGTGTCCGAAAAGTAAAAACATACACTTTTGAAAGTTCTCCATGGTTTCTCACATTTCTCCTTTTTAGCAGCTCCTAAAATATATTTTGAAAAATTGACTAGACTTCGAAGGGCTTTTCCTTAGAATTGAATAATCTTGCGGAATGGAGTTTTTTTGACTTGGTTTAGTCTTTGAAAAGTCATACAAATTTTAATGCTGATTCAGAAAATGACCTCTTTTGTTTCACTCGTGAAGGTTTGCAAGAAATTTCTAGTTTCAAAACTTGCAAACATTAAAACATTGGGTCTTTAAAATCGACTTAAAATGTATTTTCCCTCGATTTATTCATGTTTTTGGATTATACTCAGCATTATTACATCCAAACAGGGCCGTCATTTCAAGTTTTTTCAGGGGGGGGGGCAAAGGGTTCAAACACAATGCAATTTCATCGGAAAACACAAAAAACACGCCCACTTATATGTAAATACATTGATTTCTCAAAGCCAGGGGGAGGCAATTGACCCCCCCCCTGCCCCTCCCTAAATGACTGGCCTGAGTGCAAAGATTTAAAGAAGAGAGAGATTCATTTTCAATCTCTAAAGAATACTGTAACGAAACTAGTTTTAACTTTATTTTAAGAGATGTTAATTAGCTAAATTAACTAATGTTTATAAGATACACCATATTCTCATACTGATGACGTATCGCAGCTTTAGAGACATATACAATAGAAAACAAACAACGGAAAATAATCATTTATTCTTTTATAGGTCATAGTATTGACAGACCAAATTATTTTGCCTAACGTTCTTTCTTCCAAACTTTTATGTACTCCCCGCTAATTTTCCAAACACTTTTACTAAATAATAAATTTTTTTCAGCTATGTTTCATAACACAAACGTTAGTACCAAAAATCAAAGCAATAAACTCACCAATCAAGGTCAGGATTACAAAAACTAGGAGTATGAAGTAGTTCCTTTTTGTCGAATGTATCAGGAATTCTTTAAGCTGAAATAATAATTATGAACTATTTAGTTGTATTGTATATCAATATTATTTAATGTGAAATAATTATTGCGAAAAAGTTATTTTAATTTCAAGAGTTTCGGTTATTAAAATACGGAAAGTTAAGTAACAAATTATTTCTGACATGATAAATAAAGTTCTATTGTAATCAATAGTGACGATTAAAATATCTAGTATTGACTGAATTATTTTCCTTTGAAGCAAGAAGTATAAGCTGGAATTTTCATTAAATACATACAATTCAGGAACGCAATTAAAAGAAAAGGAATTTAATTTCTCATTAAAAGTAAAATAATTGCCCATGTAAATAATAGATATACATCAAAATATCAATAAGTAAGCTATTTTGCTTTTTAGATATATCCTTTTTGAGCTGGGTATTCCTTGAAATTGTGGATCAATTTGTCAAACTCGTTACCAGACATTTTCAATTGATCTTAGGAACGCAAATGTGCAAAAACTGAAACTTAGTTTGCAGTGTTTAAGTGTCATTTTAAATAAGAGTATAATAAATTAATACTTGTTGAATTTTGGAAATTCGAAAAACAATAATAAACTATCATAGAGATGTCTAACTTTTTTTCCAATAGAAGTCGCAGTTAAATCATACAGTAATAAAAGAGGCCGCATTGGTTGAAAAACCTATAAAATCAACTTTTATGCAACTGTAATGGGTTTTTACAGTTTTATAATTTTTTGCACTATAGGGTCATTCCATCGTGACTAACGTAACATTCAGAGCTGATTTTGTAACTGTTTTTACTTGTAACTAAAAGAATAAAAAATATTTTTTTAGTTATGCTGGTGGATTTACAATGTACATGGTATCTATGTATCATTTCTGCTAAGAATTTAAAGCAAAATTACTGACAGTAGATATTTTTTCAACCAAAATAGCAGCGTGACTAACGTAACATTTTTGCAACCCCGAAAATTAATGCTCATGTTGTGAGGCAAAAATTTCTCAAAGTTAAGCAAGTGTTAAAAATTGAATGATATATTTGAAAAATGTGTAAAGTTTGGCTTTTTAAAAAACGTAAAAACACATTTATTAAATCTTAATTTTTTTTTTAGGCTTAAGTGTCCACTTTTTACTCAAGATGGAGTGTGGACTAACGTAACGTGACTAACGTAACCATCGAAAAAACAAGCAGTAAAATACACTACAAACTATTTATTATGACTAATCTCAGTGATAATTACAATACTTTTTCAATTTTTTTTAACTTCTTATGTTGTATGATTTTTATCAATTTATTAATTTATTGATTTTTTGATACTTTTTTCACTTCGATATTTTTTTTCTTCGGCTGAGGTTGACATTTCTATGGAATGACAATATACAGAAATGATAAAAACAATAACATTTAATCTTTAATTAATTGTTTAACGCAAGCTGTAATAAAAAAATATTTTTGTACCTAGACGAAGGTGATAAATTGTTATGAGATTAAACATTAATTGATCCTCAATAAGCTACATATTTCAATACCAATACAAATAAAATGCAAGAAGCAGAAATATTTTAAATGTTTCATGCAGGCATTTAAGAAAAAATTATAATAATTTTCTAGTAACTTAAAAAAAAAGAAAAAGGAAAAAAAAAAAAAAAACGGTTGTTACGAAGAAAAAAAACTAAAATGTTATTGCTGCATGCCAGTTTTTAATATTTTAAATAGCCGCCAATGCAGCTAGATTAACTTTCTGCGGTATGTTGATGCATAACCTCACCTCCCCTCAACTTTTACTTCCTTCTGATGTAAAATTATTTGAAACAATTTGATGTTCGTAAGATTTTAAGACTTACTAACTCTCTATACTCGCTAATGAGTTTCATGTTTGATTCAGTTTAGTCTTCGTTCTCAAAATTCTCATTATAATTATTATTACTGTTTCATATCAACCACGTTTTATAACAATGGATTTCATGAAGAAAATATATACCTTAGTGAAATAATTGAAAAGACATCCGACAAATATTTCGTCGGATGTCTGTGCATCCATAAGCTCCCAATTTTTCGCATTGAAAAAGGCGTTCCTTGTAACGCCGAAACACGTGTCTGCAGTATCCCTGCGTATTAGTGCCTCATGAACGTTGGAATTATAATTTTCAATGGATTTCATATTTAATCATTTGGAACAAATCGTTTTAAATTTGAACAAAAATTAAAAGATTTTTTTTTTCAATTTCTTCAGAATCTCTTTATGAAACTTTATGTCCATTACAACTAATGAATCCCGAAAATTTACGAATCTATCAGTAGCTGGTTCAACTTTCAGTTCATTGGCGTTTAGGAGAAAGAAGCAGGGCATAGATACTTTCTATAGAAACTATCTTGTTCATGCTCTCATTAGAACTTATGTTGCATTTTAGACCTTTAAACAGGCGCCTTTAATAGGCTTTAAATAGTTCGCTTTTGCGTCTCTCTCAGTTATGCGCCTTTTTCTGTTGGTCCTTTGGGCAGGCGCATAAGTGAGAGTTCACTGTATTTATTCCTAATAATTTATTCAAAACTTATCATATTTATTTTGTTATGTTCTTTTCTAACAATACTTTGTGATGTTGCTGCAGTCACAAGACTAGGAAGAGGTTGTAGAAATGTACCCAGTGCGGGTTCGGAACAGAAACAAGGCAGCACCAGCGCGACACACGTTTTGCAAGCAAATGTGAGCAGGGCATTTTTCTTTGAAAAGGAGCTCTTATCACTTTCAAAATCATGGATTTATTCCTAATACGATATTCAAAATTGTCCTATTTATGTTGTTATGCTCTTTTCAAAAAAAAAAAAAAAAAAGAAAGAAAGAGGGAGAGAAAAAAAAATCATTCACTGAAATTAATTTTATAGCGCTGATTGTAGTAAATAAGCAATACAGAGAACATTAAAATAGTTAAAATTTTAGGAACCTCAGTAAGTTGATACCCGCTTAACTCGATATATTTTCGTAGTACCGTAGGGGGTCAAGATACAGAGGCTCCACTGTAAATTGAAAATTCAATTTAAAAAAAAAAAAAAAATCAAGAGTACCTTATCGGAATATTTGCTTTGGTTGTACATCGCAAAAAATGAACTGTTGTTTTTATAGTAAAAAACTGACAGCAGAGGTTCCAATTTAAAACTATATAATGCACAGTTATAAACTGTAAAACTGGCAATTTTGCTGTTTTTTACTGTAAAGTTAGCAATTTTACATTTTATTGCCGTAAAATTTAGCTGTATTATACTATAAAAACAACAGTACAATACTGGCAGCAGAGGTTCCCGTTTAAAACACTAAAATACACGGTAATAAACAAAAATTAGCAGTTTTACAGTTTATTACTGTGAAATTAGCAAATTTTTAGTTTATTACTATAAAATTAGCTGCATTAAACTGTAAAAATAACATTCATTTTTTACAGTGTATGGTGGTAAGGATATTAATATTCGATTTAAACTTCATAACGCAATGCTTTAACAGATTCTTTAAACCAGCAGCTGTAATTTGTGTTCATAACGTAGAATTTATCTTCATGAATGAAGCATTATAGTGCTTCTCTGGTAAGTTGAGCTCTGAGCTTGACAACGTTTGCCTCATTTATGGGTGTTCAGTAAAAAAAAGAACGTGCTATTGGAGCGGATTGGAGATGGAATGCCTTTTGAAAGTAACCTAACTTAATTCAGAACCAAGTACACTTCCCTATTACCCCCAAAAGAGGTAAACCTTGTCAAGGTAATAGCTCAAGCTTTTTAGAGATCTCAAGCTCTGTAGTTAGCACTTTCGAAATCGGGAAATAAACGGCGTGCATTCTTTTGTAGACATGGATATTGAGTAGCATTTTACGAGATTTATATAGATTTCCTGAGTATCGACTTCTACAGCTGTACTGTAAAAAATGAATGTTGTTTTTACAGTATATATATAATACAGTTAATTTTATAATGATAAACTGTAAAAATAGCTATTTTTACTATAATAAACTGTAAAGTTGTTAATTTAACAGTTTAATACCGTGCATTTTAGTTTTAAACTGAAACCTCTGCTGCCAGTATTATATTGTTGTTTTTTACAGTACAATACAGTTAAATTTTAACGGCAATAAATTATGAAATTGGTTTTATTACAGTAAGAAACTGTAAAATTATTAGTTTTGCATATTATGGCTGTGCATTTTACAGTTTTAAACTGGAACCTCGGCTGCCAGGATTATACTCTGTAAAAACAAAAGTTCATTTTTTGCAGTGTGCCAATGGTAGCTTTATAAGGAAACTAGAATTAACTTTTCATGCAACAAAACAGTTGACAAGCTAATTTCGTGCTGATTGATTTTAAAAATGAAAATAAATAAATATTTTTGTTCTGCCAACAGATAAAATTTGTTTTCCCGTTCATAATTTGTAGCCTCTAAGGTAATTAGAACAGAAGCTATATGTGTTTTAGCTCCTGCTCGAAAACAGTCAAAAGGAACTTTTGTGAAGTGAGTTCAATGACACAATAACAAGAGGCGTATTAATTTTCATCAACTTTTATGGGTCAGCTCATGTAAAATGTCACATATGTACTCTAAGAGAAGGAGAGAGAGAAGGCTGAATTTTACTATTTCAGTCTTTTATTATTTTCTGAAGATAAAAATTCAAAATTATGGCTGAACTGAAGCAAGTCGATAACTTGGCGATCAAGTTCTTTACGAAGCCTTTACATGTGGGTTTTTTTTTCTGCGTATATGTGTATTTTGTTACAGATAAGCAGTGATTTTAATGACAACAACCTAATACGGCACTCTATCTTCTTGATTGTGGATTGTTAAGTAACAATCTGCCAGTAGAATCGTCAAAGATAAATAATTCAGAGCCTATGTATTTAGTTTCACTTTGTATTTGAGATGTACCCCTTTTTTCTGCTATGAAGTATATCTGCACTATCTTTTGAGTGCGATACAATACATCTGTAGCGTTTTTCAAATATCAATTAATAATATACCATTTTTTATCAGACTTTACTGTTTGGTAATATATAGTAATATTTTATATGAACTGCTTTTTATAAGATTCATTTTTGTTGTGCATATAAGTGCAGCAATCTCAAAAACAATTTGTTCTTGTTTTGAAAAAAAATTCAATTTCAACAAGTATTGACTTTTTGTAATATTGTTGGATTCTTTTATCCAAACTGATACGTGTGAGCACAGTTGCAATGATACGTTTACTTTTATACTCAGCAAAAAGCTGTGTTAAAAAAAAAAAAAAATCCACGTCCAGAGACTAATCCACAGCCTATCTTTCCAGTTCAACCCCTAAGAGCGGATTTCTTCCCCGCTTGACTTGAGCAGCTTCTTCGGCCCCTTGTTTTTGCTTAATGTTTGAAGAGTAGGCATAGGAACAATGAAATATTTGCCTGTCCTCAAAGTTCCCATATTGTGTAAATAAACAGTTTTAATGACTTCGGCTTCCTGCATGCCGTCTAGGTCCAATTTCAGCAACGCGTTTTGTTTTTGTTTTTTACTTTCATATTTATTTCTGTCTCTGGACATTCTACAAACATTAAAAGAAAAATAATAAGCTAATTCTAGCTTCTTTTCTATGCTTTATAGAAAACTATTAATAAAATAATTTGATTCATAATTATCAAGAATGAAAAAAAAAAATGTTTCGTCTCGGAACGGAATGGATAGCCCGTTTTTTAACCATTTGTGATTGCCCGTTTTTAGACCACCCTGTACTTAAGGTAGATGGTGCCTGTATCCATTACTAAACAAAGAAGTAGTTCAAAACACGAGCCCTACGAGAAGTTGATATCATCTACTTTGTTGTCAGGTAGCAGCTATTTACTTTGCTGTACAACTTTGAAGGGGAGAAATTAATTCTTACATTCCTTGAAAAGTTTTCAGTACCTCAAAAGCAGGTTTTTCTACTAAAACAGCTCTCACCAAAGCACACGAGTCAACACTCAAACAATTTTTGCTCACTACTATTTCGCGCCTTTCTGTTCTTCCGTTAGGTGTCGTTTTTGTAACTCTGTGCAACTCCTTTCCCCCATTTTCAGCAGGTAAAAGGACCCTATCTCGTTTTTTGACTGCTCCCCACACCACTCTCTCTATTGGAAGTCAAAGCTGAAATATCAATAATTATTGCATAGAGCTTTCCTTTGCTCTGCATTTCCTTCCATCAGGTAATATGTTGAGTTCCACATCGTATGCTGTTATATTATACATTTACTACTGTTTTTTTATGCCTAACTAATATTGCAGAGCAGCTAACTTATTAATATCGACAGAAAAGTAATTATAGTGTTCCGCTGCATTCCAGTCAATGGTATCTTTCCTCTTCTTGGTATTGAAACATTACAGATTAAATAATTGCAAAAACTTTGATTATTTTTGTCATTTTAAAGCACTTACAAACAATACTGGTTGAAGTATAAGAAGTTTCCAATACAAACTGATAGTTAAAGTAATGCTACTTTTTATTATTTTTATTTTGAATAAATATACCATGTTGCAACATTTTTCAGGTATCGACACTTTTCTTCTCGAGCTGAGTGATGTTATTTAGCTTTAATAATTTTCATAAATTATAAAAGTTTTTTAATCAAATAGATGCCACTAATTTGAAATAATCTTTAATTAAAAGTGCTCTTGAATAAACCGACTCATCAGATCATCCCCCATATAATTTAATTTCCATGTCTTGCTAGCATAATGTAACTTTATTTACAATAATTTACAAATTGATACAAAGAAATTAGATGACATTTTGAAAGTGTTTTTGGAAAATTAGAAAAATGGAGAACAATAAAACGTCTCTAGGAAAAAGAAATAGTAACTACTATATCTAAAATAGAAATTTTAAAAGAAACACTCATTTTTAAATTGATAGTTAAAAAAATACCACCATTATCATTAATCCCCCATTAATCCATAGCCGATTATTCTAATCGGTTATCTGTCGGTTTGCATTTAGTGCACTCTTAGCGATTAACATTTGTAACACAGATTGAAAAAACAAAAAATGCAAAAATTGTGTAAACTATACTCGGTGTCCTCTACTCTATAGAGTGAAGGCGTCTTATCGCAAGCGTTCCATTAAATTATCTTTTTTCACACATTACCTCGGCAGGATATTTCTTATTGTGCTTTTTTGTCTTTTAAGACAATTAAATTGTTAAAGAAAGTTCTTCAACCATGCCACCCATAAAAAGACTCGTTTCCTCGATATCTTTTCTTACTTCAACACTGATATTAGCAGATCGTGAAAATAGTTGCTTCAACTTCCATTGTAGTGATTACGTATGTTTTGCTCAAATTAGTGGTAGGTATGATTTATATGAGGATGCAGGGTGAAGCCTTTTAATATTTAAATTTGAACAACATATAGTGGTTGGGAAGTTACCAATTTATGCATATTATTAACAGGAAAGAGAACCAGTTCTTTGGCGTAAGCAACTGGTTGAAAACAAAACATTATCAGTATATTGAATACAGTTCGTAATTAATATTCAGTAAAATAAACGTTTAAATTTTATTGATAAGATAAGCAAAAATGTTTTCATATTAAAAAAAAATTACATAAACATTCGAACTCAGCTTCATTAGTTTTAATTATCCTGTGAAGATGAAAATATTGAATAAAATAGGCGAATTTACAATTATAAAAAATTCAGATCATAAATGTATTCGATTCAAACTTCACGTTTAAAATTAGTGTTTGAGCCAATATTTAGAAAAGTGCCAATTTGAAGTTGGAGTTTTCTGAAAAAAAAATTTTTTTGCAGAAAAAAACTAATATTGGATTTTAAGTCTAAATTGGGTCTAAATGCAAGAAAATAAAAGGGGGGAGGTCAAGGAAGTTATTTACCCCCTCCTTAGATTACTCACTTTTAAGCCGTTACAGATCTGATGAATGTTACAGATCTGATGTTAATATGAGCTATACATATTTGAGTTTATGCTTTCAGTCTTCGTTAACATCTCTAAATATGATATCATTTCCTTGCATTTTTAACATAGAATTAAGATAATTATATTAAAAATATATATTAGGCTAAAAAATCAAATTTCATTATAAAAAAGCATTTCTTGGAAATAAAAATGAGCGAGATAAGGTTTTTAGATAAAATAAATTATGAGATTACCAAATCCAAGCTAATAAAACATTTGTTTTGTTTTGAAACAACACACAACTTCAACTTTTTCAACACACAACTCTGCTGCTTGCTTTTCTTTAATTAGTTGCAGGAATTTTAATTTCTTGATCAGAAATTCAAATTTAGCATGCTAGTTATTATCTAGTTATTTAGCGAAGTTATGATAAATTGAAGCACCAAAAAAAAAAAAAATGAATAAATAAATAAAATAATAATAATTAATTGACTTAATTTCTGCAGTGTCAATTTTTCTTATTTTACTAACTTCTATTGTTAGGTCATACAAACCACAAATGAAGCAATTGTACTAAAACTCATTGCTTTTCATTTTTTAAGAACAAAAATATTCAATATATATGGCTAAAACCTATGATTTTTGCTTTTTATAATTCTGAAACGTGTGAGTTAGTTCTGTAACATATTCGCTGTTTTTCAATGTTACCGCTCTGACTGTTACCGATCTGATAAACTGACAAAGTTTTTTTTTTTTATTTCCGAGTCGATCGCACTAAACCAAAATCAAACACGTGGTTTTTTCACTTGTAATAAAGGACTATACTTATATATAAAATAATTTTTAAAATATAAAAAACTGCGCATTTTAGAGCGTGTTACCGATCTGATGACTCAAATGACACACATTTTATAAATTACTTTAAAAAATCTTACCTGCAATTTTAGATGCAGAAATGCAAATTTTTAATTACGATGCGATAAAACATTTCACCAGGTACTCAGTATTACGTGGTATCGGTGCAGGAAATGATTTTGGGAGCCTAAATATAGATCGGAAGTTATTGTTACCACTCTGACGCGGAACTGAGGGACACGCCTATTTCGCATTCCCTAGAAAATCAGTAATCGATTAAAACAAAAATGAAGTAAAATATTAACAAAGGGGTAAAAATAGAATCGTTTTTTGTGCAAGTGCGTTTTTTTGGGAAGTTAGAAAGTGCGCTTAAGCTGTTTGCATGCTAAGCTTTGCTACTGGGGACACGTTACCGATCTGATTTTCGATGTATAAAACAAATATTTTCTGAAGAAAAAACATTTTTTTTTCTGATATTATTAGATGAAATGAAAGCAAAACTTGTCTTCTTTCTGGGGAAAATTATTTTTTTAACTAGTTATTGAAATACTAGTGAAAATTCACTTGGGACCCAAATTGGCACTTTTCTAAATATTAGCTCGTTTACTCTTTACCTTTATAAATACAAGAGGAATACTCTATGACCAATTATTTTATGTATATGATTTGACTCATCGACTACTGACAACGGTACTTATTGTAAAACTCTGTCTTTGAATTTTATAATGTAGCAGTTTGTTATTCTCAATAAATAACACGTTAAGCTTTGGTTTATTATGAAAATTACGAAAAATGTCAATATTTTCCTCCGGTTTGGAGCTTTCGGTAAGTATTTTGCATCACATACACTATTAGAGCTTTAAAAAATATATATATATAGTTTTTCTCGATAAGATTACATATTCCTTTATAGCAGCTTACACAATAACCTGCTTATTGAAATTCACTTACCATTGGATCTGAAATAACTATTCTAATAATTGAATAAATGTTAACACCCTTTTGCACTCATCCTTAAAACTTCTGACTTGTCGTTTCACGCCATGGAAAGCTTCTGGCTGGGAAACTCCTCAACGGTGAGTTTGCAGTCTTATATACTAAACGTCGATGCATTTTTAATCTTTCATTTTACTAGATTAAAAGCATTGATTTCTGCACCGCAGCGAAGCGTTTGTTGGCGAGTCTGA
Source organism: Uloborus plumipes (assembly GCA_038373865.1). Lineage (NCBI taxonomy): Eukaryota > Metazoa > Arthropoda > Arachnida > Araneae > Uloboridae > Uloborus > Uloborus plumipes. Next base: position 15,268 of record JAXGGA010011823.1, on the reverse strand, counting down.
CCACATAACACAAAAAGGTTTCCAAGCAACAATGATCTATGGCTTTACAGTGCGTGAGTTTGAGAGGTTTTGAAGTGAATAATTTAATTATTAATGGGATATTTTTAGGGTAGTTAATTATTGTTTGCGTTGCTTAAATGATTTAAACCTATCACAATGATCTGTTACTGCACGTAACTGTTATTATACATATTTTTTAAGAATATGAAAAAAAATTATTGCTAATTAAAAATGTTCTAATATAACGCTCTAATTTACAATTAATTGTGTGATAAAATTTTCACTGAAACCTGTGTAAGTTCACCACTTGCAGTGCAGGAATTTAGTGATCAATTTAGACAAGTCGTCAACTTATGTAAATCCTGTAAATCAACCTTCATAAGTTGACCACTTGCAGTGCAAGAATTTAGTGATCAATTTAGACAAGTGGTGAACTTATGTAAATCATGTAAATCAACCTTCATAAGTTGACCACTTGCAGTGCAGGAATTTAGTGATCAATTTAGACAAATGGTCAACTTATGTAAATCATGTAAATCAATCTCCATAAGTTGACCACTTGCAGTGCAGGAATTTAGTGATCAATTTAGACAAGTTATGGATCAAGGTTATGTATATAGGTCAAGTTATGGAGGTTGATTTACATGTTATTGGACTCATTCTTGTGTTTGACGTAAGCGGTATACTTGCAAAAGCAATTGACTTTACAGGTTTTACTATATTTCCAACCAAAAGATTCTTATTAGCAATATGTAGATGCCATATACATCAAAACAAAACTCTAACATTGTTTATATTTTTACTAAAACTATTTTAAAACAGAATTTACTTACTAACTCATAAAGAGCAATCAATTAATTCATCACTAGCTAAATTGTAGTTGTTACTTTACAGTTTATAAAATTACTCTAAGGCAACAATTATTTTTTCGCATTTATCTTATTTATGTTTCATAGTTTTGTCAAAATCTTAAATTTCAAATAATTTTTCAACAATACGATTGGTTGAAATTCGAAATTTAGTCGTGCTTCAGTGACTGAATCTATTTGCTTTACAAAAGTATTCTCTTCTTTATGATGCAAGAATATGACTTGATTGCTTTTTCATACATGAAAAGAATTTTGAGCATGAACTGTTTTCAAATACGTCGCCATTCCACACATGTCTTAAGTAGTATATTCAATTTACGCAGTCTTTGGTGGCTTAGTATGAATTTAAATTTTTTATCTATATTTTTGACAGAATCTTATTATAACGTTATCATAAATTATTCTCAAATTTTGACCTGAAGATATAGATTTAGTAAATGGCATTCCATATGAAAAGATGATATCAATTAGCGGCTAGTTGCTGCTAATTGTTATCGCTTCTAGCTCCAACATGCTGCCTGTTAAGAAGTAAAATAAATTGCTACGACACCCACCCACAATAGCTTAGAATTGGTAATACGCTGGTCAAATTACTCAGAAATATTTTAGGATGTAAAATTGCCAAAAGTGCATTTTCTTTGTGTATTGCCTACACTGTTCTAGTGTTAGATGCTCATCATCTAGTCATTTAATCACAAGCCGTAAAATTTCGTAAAATCCACTAAAACTCGGCTGTTCTTTTGCTTTTTTTCTACATTATAATATTATTTCTTTTTTATGACCCACTTTCACATTTTGGCAATAAATGTTGATTGCGCAGCTCTGTGCTGATAATTCAATTATATTTTATGACGCAAATGGTTAACAACCCGCCATGAGGAGGTCGCTGCACTTTGTGCTCTACCCTACATTTCCAATCCACCCAAACCAAGAAATATTATTACATATATACTGCATTTACATAATTACAATATATTTTTATTAACAATTTCTGTTTAATTTTAAAGAACTTTCTGCTTTTATGTTAAGGTTTGAAGTTGTACTAATGACTCGGTTTCGGCGTTGATAAATGTGATATTTTAAAGTTTTTCTTATAAACCCATTTCTTTTCTCGTCCATACCCATTCTAAAGATTTACTAATCAGTTTCCATCTTTTTTACAGTTTGAGTGTGACATGAAGACGTTTTTAAAAATTATTGGTAAAACTATTACTGGTTTTAAAAAATGAACTAGTTACCATCCAAGCATTTGATCGAAAGACATTAAAATGTTAAAAACTGACTTAAAAAGGACAAAAATATTTACTGGATGCTGTTAGTGCAACAAAAAAATAAACTATAACCCTGATAGCGTGAAAACATCTATTTTTCAATCCACCCTCCTACACACGCTCCTACATTGCGCTACTTTAGAAGCTTTAAAGAAACATTGCAATAATATTATAACAAAGAAATTTTACATGATAGCCAAGGTAAAAATTCATGCAATAAGTTATGAAGTATTTAATTTTTGAAACATTAAGCTCAGACTTGTTACATACATAACTTCACGGTACAAAATATGCAACAACGTTTTTATAGTATCTGTAGTTAATAGATAATACTTGTTTGAAAGATTGTTATTTTCACAGGGAAGCTACCGCATGTTCACTACTTTTAGTATACTTAATCTTCTTCTGTATTCCTGAAATAAAACAAAATAAGCTCTAGATAAATTTTCCTGATGTGTAATACATTTCAGTTTAAAATAATTGCACTAATTCTTTCTGTTTAAAAAGCTCTTAACGGCATTAAAATACAGTTGGTGTAAAACAGAAAAAAAAAGTTCATTTTGGTAAACATTAATAGCTCATTTTAGTAACTCGTTTTAATAGTACTAAATGCAAGTAGCAAACAACGAGCTAAGACATTTTTAATTTGTAAGAAGCAATATGGGTGTGGTATTTCTTACGCAAAAATTTCGTCAATTACCTCTTAAAATGACTACTTTTTAATGAAATATATAGCAAAACGTGCGGGACAAAATGGCGGCCTTTCGTGAAATGGTCCAGAAAACGATTTTTGTTTTAAAACAAACAATTGCGCTTATATGGAAATTTCATTTCCATATTTAATTTTGTATGCATTAATACATGAATATATTAATCTTCTTTGATGACGGCTTTAATCCCCAAAAAATATTTTTTACGTTTAGGATGCAAAGATATTAAACATTTTAAATTAACACATTAAAGGATTGCAATATTATAACATTTTGTTTTTAATGTAAGAGTCTTAGTAAAGAAAATTTTTAAACATATTTTATCTTGATTAAGTCCTTTATTTTTGGGATTACACCTAGTTTCCACACCTTATTCTTTTGAAGCAGAAAAGGTACACGGGTGTCCCACAAAACGAAATGTTAATTTCCCATGAATGTTTTACCTTTTGCACAGAAAGGGACACCGTTGTCCTATGTTGTATTACATTACCAGAAAATTTTTAAAATGCTAAATATAATATTTTCCCCGTATTTTGCCACAAATTAATACAGAATAATGAACAAAGTATGAAAAATACGTTGATAAAAATTCTGCGTCAAAGGGTTATGTTGGACAAAGCTTTTGATGAAGCACTTTTCTACAATTTGTTTTTATTTATTTTAAAATATATTATTCTGTAACATATGTTGATGCCTAAACTTTCTGTTTAAAGCATTAATAGCTAGGAATAATTGCAACAAAATGCCGAAAAATTTGTAGAGAATGTGCTTATTATCTTCTACACAAAAGTAACAAGTTTTTTGTGATTAAAAGATATAAATTTTGTATAGACGCAATTATTTCAACTACTTAAAATATGTTTTTAAAATAGTTTAGACCTTAAGCTAACGAGTTAACATTAAATGCTGGTTTTAAAATTTATGAAGGTCTGCAACAAGTTAACGTAAGTAATTTTATATTCTGTCATTCTGTTCATAGTAGAGTAAAACATTAAGATTTACAAATGCACATTACCTATATTATTTGTTTCCCATGTGTACATCCATAGAATTGCCTCGGAATTTCCATGTAATTCAACTTCTTGTTCCTAAATATGCAAAACTCAAAGAAAAGCAATATTAGCAATTTTGATACATACTTATTGGCATTTTTGAAAAGAGCTCCCTTTAAGTTAAAAAAAAAATATGACAAAATAAAGTGGTACAGCAATATGCATAAAAATGGGGTATTAGTACAAGTTTTGAAATCTGGAAATTAATTGGAGTTTTGAAAAAAACTAGAAGCGTAATATTATACGAGCGGTAAGCAACAATTTTATATTATTTTTGAAAATAATTTTACGTTTCAGCTATTCATTTAAAAACATGCAAAATGATTTAATTCGAAATTCAATAAGTAAAAAAAAATATCAACTAATAAAGGAAAGGTAAGAATATTAGCTGGAGAATTTAAGTGTTTCAGTGTGTATAGCATGGAATTTTAATTGGATTAAACAATAATTAGTTTCCATTTAAAAATGTTAAATGCAATGAAATAACCACTTCCACAACAATTGCATTTTTTTTTTGCACAGCAAAACCACGTTTAAACTACATACATTATTAGAAAAGGGTGAGAGAGAGAGAAAGAGAGAGAGAGTAAAAAGAGAAAGATAAGGAGACGCAAAAAAATCGACTACAGACTAAGACTATAAAGAAAAATAAATTGTAAAGTAACGGCAAGAATAAACTAGTATTGTTTCAAAAATTGCATTTGTTCTGATCTGGAAGGCATCGTAAAAATAAACAAACATTAAGGGATTTATATTTTCTTAAAAATGCACATTGAAACGACAAAAGTTAGAAAAAAGAGAGAAACAACGAAATGATATTGGTTTTAAAATAACCACTCATTAAGTAAATAGTAATGAGTTGTAATTTTACTACTAATTTACTTACCTTACTGTATCCGTAAATTGAAGGGTAATATATCTGGGTGAATAGAATATTTTGCATGTGTTTTCATGCAAAGTTAAGGAAAAATGAGAGTACATATATCACAAAGAATATACAATTGTTTAAAATAAAATTGTGATGCCATTTTGTTTCTTATTTTCCTAAATCTTAATATAAATTTTTAGTCTTTAATCACATTAATGAAGCAAGACATTAATAACAGTTTAGATAAAAACAGCAATATCAGTAACATTATTGTATATGGAGTATAAAAATCATTCAACAGAAAAATATAGTGTATATTTAGAGAAATTATAGTGAGCCAGTGCATTTAAATCGAATTTGTGAAAGTTCAAAAAAATAAGCGCAAGATTTTTATAAAAATAGGCCCTTATATTCACCATCAGTGAAACAATTTTGGAGTTTTTCTTCCTCTCCGGATTTAGTTACGTAAGTACTAGGATTTGATAATCCTAATTGTGATAAATCTTCGCAGGATTCTGCAGTGTCAGAATAAAATGCTGCAAAAAAAAAATCAGTTTTTAACTTTTATGTTATTTCTCTTACCTAAAATTATTTGAAAACACTTTTGATAAAAGTATACTTCAATCGAGATGCTTGCAATAAAACGTAGTGAATGAAGTTGTATGTATCACATACATACACACACACACACACACAAAACAAGGCTTTTGGTAAAACATGATCAAAATTTTCAGTCATTTTCGTAACTTTTGTATACATCAAGAAGAGTTTGCAATCTTCAGTTTTTTCAATGAAATAATAATAGTAGACATAAAGCATTTAAACAAATGAAATGTATGTTTTACTTAAAAAAAAGAAAAAAGAAAAAAAAAACATCACTTAAAGTTTAATTTTGCAACAGTTTTGATATATTCGAGAACAAACCGTAAGGGTTACAAGTTAGCATTTTTCAACCAATATGCAGCTCACCTTAATAATTATTTATAGCGTATTAAATTGTAACACTGAATTTCACTTACACCTCGAAATAATTCTACTCTAGTTGTGGTCAGCAATATAACAACTAAAACACCACGTATTTGAAAATATAATTCTTTGGTTTCATATCGTACCCTTACGACAGCGAAATTATTAATTAAAACATAAAAAATAATAACTTGGTAAAGATTTAAACACTTAAATCATTGCATAAAAACTGACCAGAGGCGCTTTCTGCTAGAGTGTGATTTAAATAAAAATACAAAGTAAATAAAGTACAACAAAAATTTTTTAGAACAATTTGAGTTTTATTCACATAGTTTTTTTTGATTTAAATCGACATAAACCAATGATTCTACAATGTTCAAAATGCCCACACATTATAAAAATGAAACATTTTCTCATTTTAACTTCATTTTTATCATGCGTCCACCCTATTTAAAATTGCTGAGACTAATGTTTTGCAGAAAATACGTAATCGAATTCTGATTTCAATTCATAAGGAAATTTCGAAATAGTATCCTTAGTAAAGTAATCTTAGATAGATACTAGAAGAGTTCAAAGAAAATAATAGTAAGTCACTAAGTCTGGAACACCAAATACAGTTTTAACCTGTTTATCCTTTAAAAGTATTCACATAGAAATGTAATTTTCCTATTCAAAAAAGAGGATTTTAACATTTTGTGAGTAAAAAAATATTGTATGGTTGTTTTGTGTTTGCAACAAAATGTTGTGCAAATAGTTTATTTGCTTTGATTTCCGTTGTTCCAAAATTTATTTTTATTTCTAAAAATAAAAATGCGCAAAACGTTTAGCAGATATTATTTTCGTTGTTTCGAAAATGCTAATTTCCAAAAAAAAAAAAAGGACTCCAGGGATTGACCAAGCGAGACTCTCCTTCTTTTTCCACTGCCAGAATCTGGTGATTGGAGAAGTTCGGAGTTAGCATGAAAAACCACTTTCCCGTTTACTGTTGGAGAAATAGTGTGAAGTACTCCGAGAGATTTGAAGAGCATAAGGGGATTGAAAGTAAATCTCTCATATGACAGAAAAACTTTAACACAATCATTCTGCATGGGGTTTAGCGCTTCTCCAAAGGCGGTATATGTTTTTTGGTTACATTTTAACGTGTTAAGTTGAAACTAAAAATCATTGTTAATCAGATTTTTAAAAATGTAGCTACTATTAAATTAATACTCCACTCCACAGGTTATTAAAAAGTGTCCAAGATTTAGACCCGAGAATACGGTAAAACTGCTTTGCAGCATTCTCTGAAACGCATAAATCTAAATAAATTCGAAATTCGAATTTTTTTAGAAATAATATTGGATATACTAGAGAGCAAAAATAGAGTGGAAAAATATTGGCTTACTGAGATTGTAAATGGTTATAAAATCTTTATTTCCGCAATGTTGATTTTGGCAATTTCCGTTGCACTCAAGGCGTGATGCTATCTTCAAGTTATTGAGATTCTCCGGTCCTAGACAGTAGCACTTATCAGGAATAGATCCAGCTAAAGGGAAGCCCAAACCACGACAATGCTCCAGACATTCAGTAACGCTGATGCCTTTTTTCTCTAATATTTGCTTAGGTGGCGGATGACCTTTGAAGCAATTCATGGATCCATCTAAAAATACGAAAAATATTCACTTGCTTTCTGCAAAAAAGCTGGCAAATTACATGCATTTTTTATACAAGAACCTAAAACCTAGTTTTACAAACTATTTCTGAGTAGATGGAAGTACTTCGTCCCTTAAACTGTCCAACTAATTAGAAAAAAAAATGCTACGAATTTTTTAAAAACATCCACAAATATAGAAGTAATTATCCAAGGAAATATAGAGGTGCTAATAAAATTGAGTAAGTACCTTTGGTAACGAAAATAAACCAAGTAAACGAAAACAAAACAACGTAAACGGACTGAAATTAGCAGGAAACTGCATGCACGTATTTTTGGGTTACAAGGAACCCATTTTTTCAATGCGAAAGAAATGAACTTATGGATGTAAAGCTTTTGCAAGATGTTTTTGCACCCATAAGCTTGCTTCTTTTTTTTTTTTTTGTTTTTCATTAAAAAAGGGGTTAATTGCAACTTCAAAACATGTGTACGTAGTTATTTTGCCAATTTGTGCCTAGTTACGTTGTGTTTTTTTCTTTCGCATGTGTACTAAATTGTCTCTTTTTAGGAATTTTCTGTATGAAATTTGAACCCCATATCAGCGTTGTAAACTTTGGTGAAGAACAACGTTTTACAGCGAAACTATCAACTTCTAAAAATATAATTTATTTCCTTTGTTTAGAACGAAGACATAAATGACCTTTGCCTTAACTTGAACCTTATGAACTTTACATCAATGCAACCATTTATTAAAATACTGAATTGCTTCAGAAATTTCTCACCTTTTTCGAGATCCTTTCGGCATATAAACAGGACTCGGTTGGTGCATATTTCGTCTCTCCATTTGTAGCCATTACTACCGTCTAATAAAGTACATCTCTCGTACACTGAGTTGGGTTGAGTTGGCATCCAGTTCCGAAAATTTGACACACTGCCGTCAAGCCACCGATAAGCTTTATTGTCTGTTGGATCATATTGGTACAATCCTATCAGCCACCTCACTCTTTGCAAAGAAGACCCCATTCCTTGTATGGTCTGGAAAAAAGGGTAAATATTGAATAAAATGATATTCTATGCTGTCAGATATTTAAAAATAGAGTTTCATTTGCTTACATAGAATTAGATAATGGTTTTGACTTTTATTCACTGTAAAAAATGAATATTGTTTTTACAGTATAATGCAGCTAATTTTATAGTAATAAACGGTAAAATTACGAATTTAACAGTTTATTATCGTACAGTTTTAAACTGGAACCGCTGCCAGTATAATACTGTTATTTTTACAGTATAATACAGCTAAATTTTGAGGCAATAAACTGTGAAATTGCTAACTTTACAGTTAGAAACTGTAAAATTGCTAGTTTTACAGTTTATTACTGTGTATTTTACAATTTTTAATCGAAACCTCGGCTGCCAGTATTATACTGTAAAAGCAACAGTTCATTTTTTGGAGTATGTTGGTCATATGTTTATTTATTTTAAAAAGTTGTCTAAGCACGACCTTCAATTTAAATATTTTTTACTCTGAGAGAGAAAACAGCATTAATATTCAAACTATATCAGTTTTGAAAATAGCTCTCAAAATACAAATTCTCAAATACGGACGTCCGTTTTAGGAATTTTTAAAACCGGGGAAGTTTCTGAAAAATTATCTATTTAATTCTTTTAAAAAAATTTATTCTTTTACAAAAACAAATTACTCAAAAATATCTGGTCTTTTGCTTTATCAAACGCATTATCAAACGCGTAAAAAACACATGCAAAAATTTGTTGACTACAATAAATTAGTTTTACATCAGGATCGAAAAAAAAAAACTTTGCGTTGTTTTACCTAATAATGAGAAAGGTTTTATTTTTCCCCAAAAGATTTTAGGTGCAAAGTTAAACGCATAAGTGAATAATTATTTTAATTTCATACTAAGTTTTGAGCTAATTTTCTTTATAAATAATTTGAGAAAAAAGTATTCCCCCATACAATAACAAATGTATGTAGAAAACCTGCCAGATCGACATTTGTGATATGTAATCACTGTTTATCTAATTTTTCAACAATAATTAAATAAATTACTATGAAAAGAGGATACAAAATTCAAGGAAAATATTCTAAAATCGTGTAACTTATAAATGAAGAATAATTGATTATTTTTTAGAAATGAAAGCATTTTCGAAAGCGTTTGAAGAATCTTTTTGAAGAAAATAAAAAACTTAAAAAAAAATCATTTAACAATATGATAATTCTACCAAAAGAAATTTGTTTTACACATAAAATTTTCATTATTTAATTCGAATGACGATAGGAAGTAATTAAAAAAGTTCTCTCACAAATTATTTGCTTGCAATAACTAATAATGCAAATAAAGTGTAAAACAAATAAAGTGTATGTTTTGAAAGAACGTTTAAAAAAAGTTTGGCTATGGAGCAATTTTTCTTTTTGTTAAACATTGAGTAATTTATCTCTCAGTATTATCTTTTGCATTTGTTTCGTTACTAAAACATCGGTAAAGAGTTAAAAGACAAATGAACAGAGTTAAAAAGACGAATGGAACTATTAATTTAAGATGCTTGTTTTTGGTAAGAAGAATTTTATCTTTGTAACAAATACTGTAAAGACGCCTAAGGATAACTGCTTGTGCTCTAAACCAACCAATGTAATTATATTTTTAAACGAAAGAACAAGGTCAAGGTCGAAAAAACGAATACTTTAATAATGAATCCTTGCTCTTGGCTACTTCTTATGCTTGCTAAGAATCCTCCCAACTTGTAACAGATAGCTTGTGCGTCTTCAAACTTTTGATTGTTATTGTCAGCGAACAGGAAGCAGACATTTCGAAATGTCCGCCATGGCCTTTCGCATCGTTTGGGATTGGCACCACCTAGTTATCACAGAAAAAGAAAGAAAAAAGCATTAATACAGTTAATTGCTTTTTAATATCTTAATAGTCATTTCAAAGTCAACAAAAGCATCCTCCGGCAGTTAATTAAAATAACAGTAAGGAACGACCGTTCGGTGCCAAGTAGATATAACTGTGCGAAACAATTACAATTTGTAGAGCATAATCAATGTTAAGCCATTTATATCGCACATTTTAGAAAAACAATGCTATTTGCATGCTACAATAACAATACAATTTCATTAGTTCGGATACTATTAAACCGGATTTCGTTTAATCCGGACAGCAATTTAGATGTACGTAAATAAAAGGCTAGTTAGCCCAATAATGCATTTTTGTTGACCGTATTTTGTATTTTGTTTTATGTTTCTTTTTTTTTAACTTAAAGTACAGTTTCCTCTCTATTAAGTTGTTTGTTTATGTACCTTGGCTCAAGTTGTAAGTTATTTTGCTTAATCCGTACTTTCATTTATTCGAACCACCTGGATTCCCTTCTCGGCCGGATTAAAGAGGTTCTACTGCATTAAAAAATTCGCTTCATACACGTTCCGCTACTAAATGCGAACTGCAATAAAATTCCAAAAGCAAAACATTGCTTAGACAAAAAAAAAAAAAAACTAATTCGTATCTCTATATATAAAAATGACGGGCTCTGTTTGTTTGTTTGTACGTTTGTAACCGCTGGCCAGAAGCTCCCACAGCACCTACAGATCTGAAACTTGGCAAAAAAATTCGAACGTATCCCCGTGTATTGCATCTGGAAGACCAAATTCTAAATTTCGAATTAGTTATTTTTAAATTAATTAATTAGTCTCATTTTTGGTGTATCCGCCGTAATTGAGGGAAAAAAACCTTCCCCTATCCCAAAATATTGTATATCGCTGGAAAGGTTTTTTTTTTTTTCTGAAAAAAAAAAGTTTTAGCACGTTTCTCTCCGTTAATTACAACAGGAGATATTACTTAATCAAATTTAGTCAATTTTCAAGGCTTTACTCTGTAGGCAAAACTGAAACACTAGATCCATTTTCCATACAAGCTGCTTTTTCTTCAGTGGTTTAAATTGGCGTATAGAGTTAAGCCTTGAAAATTGACAAAATTTGAGTATATCTCCTATTAACTTACTTAACAAAATGTCAGTTTGATTTATTTGACGAATTGTTTTAAACTTCAAAATGATTTTTAGTGTAGTTTAAAAGTTGTGGAGAAAACGGTAAGACTAGAATTTTTTATATGACATTTTAAAAGAACTCAATGCATTTACAGTTTTTAAAATACTATGAGATTTATAGCTGTGATGCCTAAAAAGTGAATTTAAGGTGTAATATAAGAATATATTCTTAAAATTTAAAGTTTTGTTGTTGCTAATAACTCTCACAATATTTTCAGAAAATTATAGCAGTTGGCCCCCTATGATGAGAACGCTACTGATAACTCTAAATGTTAGCAACAGAAAAATCAGATGAAGAGTTTAATATATTAAATAAGCTCATGTCTCTAAAAGTCTTCCAAAATATTTTTGTAGGCGAAATGGACAAGATAAAAGCACCGAAATATCAGGAGGGAGTTTTAAATAATACATGACCGTTATACAAAGTTTGGCGCTTTTTTTTCCAGGATGAATTTTCTAAAAACTACTCTACCAATACTGAAATACTGACTGCAATTATAACAACAAATGCAAATCTGACTAATGAAGATAATGTGACAGCAGCAACAATTGTGATAACTCCTCTGAAAACTCCTATAAATTTGTATACGCCATCTACTTCAAACAAAACAACTTATTGTAGCAAAATTATTGATGATTACCAGCAAAATGCGCCAAAAAGTAGGAGAAATTTTTTTAATAGGATAGACAAAAAAACCTTTCTTTAAAATTTCTGAGAGTTATAGAGCTGTTATTGAAAACAATGAACAAGAAAAGCAGCAAAAAGAGTGAAAAATAAAGCAAAAACGGAATGGTCAAGCAGCCGTACAGAAAGAAAATGCTTTAAAGAAGATTAAAACAAATAAAGAGAGGTCAAAAAATAGAAAAGGGAAAGATGGAGAAAGCTATTGGATGCTATAATGTTATAATATAGTTAATGAAAGGAAAATATATTGAATTAACGGTATACTACCTTCATATAATGGTATACTATATTCATGTAAAGGTATATTTTCATATATGCATGAATAATCCAGTGTAACATTGAATGTTTACATGGCCAATAACTGTATGGTTTCATAGCCAATAACTATAAGGTGGCCAATTACTATCAATTTGACATTTTTGTTTTTGCGTTCACTTTTTTCTAATAATATATTAGAACAAGTGTTTCCAGACTGTATGAGTAGTAAAATGCATTAATATAGTACCATATGAAGTATTTTTTATTCATGCAGAAATATTTCATTTATTTTTTATTCAAGCATGCAAATACGATGTCGCTAAAGTGGAAAATTATTATACGGCTTCAACTATAATAATTTTACTTCAGAGGGTTGGAGTGAATTTAAATTCATTGAGTGGACTTCCTTCCCATTTAAATGCACGGGCATCGCCATGCGGGTACTGCTAGTTATAAAATAACTGTGGCATCAACTTTCTTTTTTTTTTTGATGTTGCTATAGTGCATAAGATTTGATCCCTCGCGGTTGGCTTTGTGACAAATTTATTAATAGAGCTCGCTAAGGACTTGTTTAACAAACGTACACAAATACAAACGTGAAGTTATTTCCAACAATTCGCTTCTTATTTAAAAATTTCAAACTTTAGAGGCGTGAAGCAGTAACTTTAGGATCAAAATTCAAAAGCAATTTTCGATCACCAATCAGGAGGAGAAGTTGATTTATTAGTTGTCACTCTTTTTTCCTTAATTGCAAATATTTTTGCAAACCAGGTCAATAGTATTTGCACAGCAAATTAGCTTTCAAATATAAGAAAAAAGAAATGTTTTTTAAGAGCTTAAAACTGTTACTCGTTTTCATTCATAATTTCACTTTATCTTAACTAATTAACTGAACACAAAAATCTTCTAAACATATACAAATGGAGATGAACATATTTTGGAGCGCATGGCAAATGATAATGGTAGTTTTAGTCACAATATTGTTTATTTAGTCCCAAGGAGGCAAGTGGTGACTGTTAATCCTGATCATCAGCGGCAAGGTTTTTTAAAACTTTGTTTTGGACTAATTTGAATCCAGCTGGTAACGAAAAATATCGGGTATAGCGGGGATTCCCAAAGTAGATGCCGCAGCAACCTGGAATGCCACAATGGGCGCGGTGTGTCTGCTGTATTAAATTGCATGATGTAATTGAGATAAACTAAGACGACATGAGGAAATTCTATTTCTTTGAAAGGTGCCGCCAATCGGAAAAGTTTAGAAACCCCTGAGATTAAGTTCCTAGATTTAAATTCCTAGGATTCCTAGGAGATCCTGATTTAAATTCCTAGTCAACCTCAATTAAAAGATCGGTTTCGTTTGAGCTGATGTAGTTGGGGTCAAAGAATTCTTGGGAGCGAAATACATGCAATAGATAAATGAGTTTCACCTAATCAAATAATAATGACATCAAATTGAAATAAAAATTACGTTTCACAACCTCGAAACGACAGGCTACTATATTTAGTGTATTTGTAACCTTTGGTAAATATTTTTCCTTGTTATTTAAACAGATTTTATGAACTTGAAAGCAATTCGTCAAACTATGTAAAATCTAACTGCAGGAAAACTAGCAATTACGTTTTTACTAAAACTTCTTTGAATATTCGTGTTAACTTTTGAACAATCCTCACAATAAATAATTAGTCGACTTCATTCCTCCCAAAGTTCCGTTAAAAATAAAGCTTTGTTTAATGTCACTGATGCGGCAATGCGATCAACAGTAAATCTGGGAAAAATAAGAATGTATTTCTGCCATGCCTCACAAAACAGTAATTAACTGCAATATCGCATGACATGTTATGTTTGAAGCTTGGAACAAAATTCGTCTAAAACAGTCTTTCATCTCTTAGAAATGATATAAAATGCGGGAAAATGAGCCGATTGTTTTTCTCTAGTAAATTACGTAAAATTTTAACGAATAGCAGATATACATAAACTAATAAAAAGTTTCAAATGAGACATCGTGCCTTATCTCTGTTTGAGATGATTGAATACTTTGCCAGAATTCGTTAGTGATAAGTTTTGATTGATGTGTGTCTGGGTGTATAAAAGTTTTCTTTTTTTCAGTTTTATTCTTGCACCGGAAGAGTAGCTTAGCTGCCTATTGTTTTCGAATGTGCTTTCATGATTCATGTTTCCAAAAACTAACGTATAATCATCATATAAAACAGCCAAAAGATTACGATATTATTTTAAATTTTTCTGTTTTGCTTTTACTTTACCTCAAAATAAAAAAAATCAGAATTGAGTGTCATAACATTTCATAATCAATTTCGCAGATTATCTTATAATTAAGCATTAGTGATATTTTTTAACTCTTGCGAATTATTATCGTTCTTGTTATTATTATTATTATTATTATTATTATTATTATTATTATTATTATTATTATTATTATTGTGATTATTATTATAAAGGAAATAGATCTCTACGATTTTTAAAACTGTTGAAATATTTGAAAGCTCTAAATTAAGCCAAAAAATAGCTTTGATTTTGCTAAATTCTTTTTCCAGTCCTGGAGCTAAAAAATGTGTTTAAATTCCATATAATATGTAAGAAATATTTAGAAGCACTAATATAAGAAAGATTATTCTTAGTAATCTGTCCGAAGAAAATTAGTTTTAAAAACCGTGTTTGAAATTTATAGTAGATATTGTAATATGCTCTTAGCCAATATCAATCCTTGCAGAATTTGAAAAAGTGGATGCAGAACTGCTTTTATTATCTTCGTTTAAATGTTTAGAAATTCGTGTTTATAACATTTTTTCTGAAAATTTTTTTACTAGAAATTATAGGTTAAGATGGAACTAAATACACTCAAGCTCTGCGTTTTTTCCGAAATAAAAATTATGTGTCTAGT
>JAXGGA010011822.1:0-40946 GCA_038373865.1 Uloborus plumipes | reverse complement strand
GGGGGGGCATCGTTACGCAACGATCGGGTAAGTATACCGACGCGTTCTCCCGCAGTCACGGAGGGCGTTGTTTTCTCCGATCGGCGAGGAGGCGTCGCGCGCATAGCTCTTCCCGGGAGAGCGGAAGATTCGCTCTGGCGCGTGTGTGTGACGCGTTAAGTGCGCTTCTCGCTGATTGGACGAGACACTTGCATGCGCCGCTCGGCTTTGCTTCGCGGCCACTTATGTATAAAACGTGGAGCGGCCAGGATGCCATGGTGGATCCGCACTTTGATGTCAGATAGATGCCGGCTTTTGTAAATACGTTCATATTAACTAAGCATGTTAATAAAACTTCCTAAGTTACTTTTAAGTCGAGTCGGATTTATTTGCAAAAGTATAACGCCCCTCATCAGTGCATACGAATAAGAATAAAAAGAAAAAGACAGGTTCACATGTCAAAGACCTGTTTTTTTTTTATTTTATTTTTTTTATTTCTATGCACCGATGATGGGACTTGCGGTTTACAGCCCCGAAACAGCTGTTTGCTGAGTTTTAAACTCTTTTTAATCCTTCCGTCAATAACCGGGTACCCATTTGCTACTTTGATCTCAATTTCTACCATTTCTAATCTAGCCTTGGTCAAATGGCTCTTATTCCTCGTTATTTACGCGCATCTGAACCAAACAAAGTTGTAACCGTGTTTTCAAAAAAATATTTTGTTTCTTTTTTTCATCATTAAAAATTCCTATACCGTTATTCAATAACCGGGTACCCGTTACTTTTTTCCGCGTTCCTGCTAGAAGTTAATGATTATTATTAGGGAAAATTAATCAAATTTTACAATTGTTATTATTCATTTTCATTACACTTATTAATGCTTTATTGTTTGTTGCTTTTTTTTTTAATTTTTAGTGTGACAAATGTAATTTTTGAAAAAATACTTAGGAATACACATTATTTTTTTATTATAATCGGTAGAAGCCAGACAATGGAAATAAAAAAACTGACATTTTATCACATAATTGACATTGGCAAATTGAGTCCGAATGCTGATCACAAATTGGGTTGCCACACTTTATGCACAATTTTCTTGTTTTTCTGCGAAACTTTATGGGAGCAGAAGCACAAAGTTTGCAAGCACCAATGACTTTCTTTCGTCCACTTGAATCACGTCCTGCTGTTGTAGTACTGGAGCTTGAAGGTCCCCGCTTGAAACTGCGATTACAGGAATATGCACAAAAATCAGTTGCATGTAAATATTTTTCTCTGAAAAAAACCTTTTTTCCCTCACGTTCAGACATGTAACAAAATCGTTTTGTGAAATCGTTTTGACATGTAACAAAAAGTTTGCCCAGACTTGCCTTTTTTTTATCCTAATAAAATTCCCGAAAAGATCTTGTTTTTGAACCTTCGAAAGCAGGTTTGGCCCCTCGAGTCCATTCCTCGAAATCCACAGTTGCGAAGGCTCTGAAGCGATCTCGGTTTGGAATGATTTACTCAAATTTTTAAATGGCACTAGATGGCAGTTGAAGTCCGTTATATTTCCCGTCGAGGTTCTTCAGTTCCATTTTTTCCCCTTTTGATCCAGGGCATAAAAACAAAAGTGGGAGTGGTGCCGCATTTCAGCTGGATGAGTCATTTAGAAGTGATTTATGGGCTTCGCTTCTTGTCTGCTTATATTTCAGTAGAATGAAAATGATGAATGTTTATTGGTTAAGAGTGGGAGTAAAAGTTTCGGTCCTGCATTTGCTAGATCGCTTTTAAATATGCTTTTATTAGTTTCACTTGTAGGAATGGAACTCTGGTTGAAAGATTAAATTCACGTTCTTTGCAAACATAAAACTAATATATCTAGTACTACAGTAAAAGCTCGACTATCCGGAACGCTCGGGAAACGCCGAATTCCGGATACGCGAATTTTCCGGATAGATGAGCGCGAGTTAACTCCGGTTCATTTTCGCCCCTTTAGCTAATGTAAAGATGTTTTGAAATAGTGTTTTGTCTGGAATTTTGAAATTTAACAACGATTTGTCCGATATTCCCTTCAATTTCTTAAAAATGTCACGTTTTTGTCGATTTTTGAAAAAGTACGAATTTACCCGAAAATTTCCAACAATATACATGTTTCCTGCGTAAAAAAACGCAAATACTTGTATATAGCCCAAGCAATCTAGTGAAAAACGAGGTTCAAAGTCGGAAAATCAACTTACATGCGCGATCTATAACGCGACGGCAGTTAAGTCCGACTACGCATAACGATTACGGCATAACGCATCCAAAACCTTGATATTTCGTATGTTTTATTTCAACTCTTTTAACGTTTTAACTAAGCCATTTTCATCGTTCGCAGATAATAACAACGCGATGGCAGTCAAGTCCGACTACGCAAAACATATGGAAATGGAGAGCAAATTCGCGAGTCAGGTGGTGGAGTCACGTGGTGTTGCTTATGGGCGTGGCAGATGTCAAGCCTATTGGCGACAATCAATCAAGGGGATGTTTCGGAAGAGCTGTTGAGGGTAGGCTCAAGTTACGGATGAGGAGACAAGAACACGTGCGGTCTTTAAAAGGGGGGAAGTCATTGCGCTCTACTTTAGCGATAAACAATGGGGGGAGAAACTTTTTTGTTGATTTTGAAAATCAAGAACCTCCTACGAAATTTACTTGAGTGTTCCGGATACTTGAATGCCGGATAGATGAGCTTTTACTGTATTATTAATACTAAAACAGGGTTGCCACGCCACAGGGAAACCTGTAAAAACAGGGAAAATACAGGGAATTGAAAAATCAACAGAAAAACAGGGAAAATCCAGGGAATTTTGTAAATTTCCTTAAAAATCTGGAAAGTGCAGGGAATTTTACTTTTTTTCAAAAGTTCAAGTTGCCAAAATGAATTCTAAAATATGTAAACTGCCAATGAATAAATTTATGTGCAAATAAATAAAATAATAATAATAAATAAAATAAAATAAATAGTAATTTTACTTGAATTTTTTTTTTTTTTTGCTGAGTTTATTTTTACTAAGTAAATATTTAATTGTGTATTATAGTGTATATATTACTTAGCTTGAAATACATTTTAAAGCTTATGCTAATTTAATTAGAGTATGAGATTAGTTATCAATCCTTTCTATGATTTCAGTTTTAATGAATTCTGCTTTGCCTCCCTATGTTTTTATTTTGTCAGTTTTTTTCTGCGCCAGGATATTAACGTTCATATAGAATATCAGTGTTTGCTCGTTTGTAATACTGCATATTCATGCAGGGAAAACACAGGGAATTTTTCCCCTGTAATTGAGTGGCAACCCTGTAAAAGCTAAAATATAATATTTCACCTACATTACTGTATTACAAGTTGATGCATTATAAGTGCATCTAAAAGCTTGTATAAATAGTTTTCTTAAACTGATTTAAAGATTATTGTATGGCTAGGTTTTGCACTACACTCTGTAATAAAAAAATCAACGCACCGAGAACAAGTTGAGAGTGCGTCGATTTTTTTGTGAATAGAGTGTATTTCAATCGCCGTGGATGAAATACTGAAAATTTTTACCAGAGGGTAAGATGTTTAAGTGTATGAACGAGTCAGATATGGAAATGAGGGAGTTGTTTTTTGAACATTAAAGAATCGATTAATCTGAAGCTGTGGGAAGTGCAAGCAGAAGTTTCAAAAATATTAAGCAGCAATTAGCATTGTATATTGCACACGTGCCCTATAACTATTATCTTTTTTCATTTTTAATACTTTATCTATACTCTGAATACTTTTTTTTTGCAAATTCACAGATTTTTAAAATTTAAATACACATAACAGTGTTGAACTGAAATGAACACATTTTCTTCAAAAGTCGCAATTTTCTTGGAAAAAATTCTGAAAATCTTAATTGTAATGCATTCAGAGAGTATTAATGATTGCAAACTAAATTTCAGCTAATTTAATGGATACAATAGCTTTTTGAATAAAATTAGGCAAAACTCCCAAAATCACCTGGGCCTGTGACTTTAGCCTTATAGCCTTGCTAATCCCTGTTTTAAATGGTTGAAGATAGGTTTATAGGGTTAAAGAGTGAAAGCTAGCTTTAACTGCTTAAACCTGGCTTTATTGAGATAAAGCCCTAAGCGACTAGGACTGGTTAGACCCAGTTTTAGTAGGTTTAAAGTGGAGGCATAAGGAACTCCTATGGCTTTAGTCAAAAAGCCTTGCTAATCACTGCTTTAAATGGTTAGGGATAGGGTTAAAGAGTGATTGGTAAAGCTAGCATGGTTAAACCTAGTTTTAAGCGACTAGGATTCGTTAGACCCGGTATTAGTCGGTTTAAGGTGCAAGCATAAAGAACTTTTTGGGCTTGAGCTGTAAATCCTTACTATTCCATGCGTGAACCAGTTGAAGCTAGATTTGCCCATCATTCTTTAACCGAATAAAGCTAAGTATAACCGTATAAAGCAGGGATTGGCGAGGCTTTACGGCTAAAGCCCAAAGAATTCCTCATGCTTCCTTCTTAAACCGATCCTAGTCGCTTAAAGCTAGGTTTAACCAGTGACACCTAGGTTTACCCGTTGTTTTTACTTTAGCTGTAACATATATGAGGGCGCTCCGTACTACAATTTTCGGGAGGGGCATTCTAAATTTACCGAATGAAATTCCGAAATGTGCCGAATGAGGAAAATGTTTGGGAGGTCCCAGTGACCTCCCTTCGAGGCACTGGAACATGTACTGTAACATACTGTTTGAATTTTGGCGGAAAGGAGTACTTATTTTTCCTGAATTGTACCGGCAGGTGGACGAGATGTACCGGGAGGCCCCCATCGACAAGAATGGAATGTTCGACTACCTGGAATTTACGAGGATCCTCAAGCACGGGGCCAAGGAGAAAGACGACCAGTAGCCGCAAGTCTGTCTGTCTGTCTGTCTGTTTGTAACCCCCCTCCTCCCCGAAAGGATGAAGTTTACGATTTTTTACAGTGTTGCCATGCTGCAGGGAAGTCTAATAAAAGGGGAGATTCAAAAATCAACAAAAAAAGCAATGAATTTTTGAAAAATTCTGTAAAAACAGGCTCTTCTTTTTTCCTTTGAGATGCAAAAATCAATGCCCAAATAACATACAAAAGTATCAAAAATAAATATGAATCAAAATGAGAATTTTATTTTCAAGTCTTTTTGGAAGTAAATGTCTATCATAAAAGCAAAAATAATTTGTTTTATGTGCTATGTTCCTTAAATTTTATTTCAATTTAATTAGAGAGCTTGAGATAAGTCGTTAATATTTATTGTTTTGCTTTGCTCAACATACTCTTTGATCTTTTAAGGTCCAAATAATGAATGGGTAGACAGTTTTTTTTATTATTATTTTTATTAAAAAAAAAAGAAACTTTATTTGTTAATAACAAAGTACTAAAATGGTTACCTATTACATCTAGCAACTGTTAGCATGTATCTGTCTAATGTTTCAACCGTATGTGCATGTTTATATATTATATTTTTGTTTTTTAATGTATGGCTTACAAGAGCTTTATCACTAACATTCGCTATTATTTGTTTGACAAATACTTGTTCTGTGACAAAATGAATACATGTTGAAACATTCGAGAAAGCAAATCATTAGAAAGTGCCGAGAAGCACTGCAGATTTTTTTTTTTAATTAAAACTTAATTTTATCAAATGGAAGCATTCAATACCAAATGTATATCTACTGAAAATGTATTATGTGATCATTCCAGCCCTAAAATAATCTGTTTCAATCAAACATGGGCCATCTAAGAGTAGGAATGTGTTAAACGTTGTTTCAACAAGTGAAAATGTTTGCTGGATGTGAGAATCCTTTTCTGCCACTGGTACGACGCATTTTTAATCGCTCAGAGTATTTTTAGTTCCCTGCTGCCATGTTTGGTCAAAGTGATGGGTTTGCTAACACTACATTCATGGTGTTTTTCCACGGACTTGTACACGAAAAAAACCGAAATGTTCCATTGAAATGCAAAACCTCCGTTTCCTCAAATGAAGCTGTCAAAAAGCTAAGTACACCAAATAAGTCATTAAGAGCTCCAATAAAATGTAAAATAATCCGTCATTCGAACATATGAATAAACATTACAAATTTCTATTAAAATGTAAACTTAGGAGAATAATTCAATTATAGTTTCAAAAAACTCAAAATTACGCTTTTATAGAGTTTTTTTTACAAATATAAAAGTAATATACATAATACTATTATTAATACTGAAGATTAATCCTTTAGGAACCGGGCGGTACACATGCTGTACCATAAGTCTCGTCTACTTTAGAGGACAGGGTGGAGATTTTCGCTCAAACCCTTTGGAGCCGGGGATTTTTTCGAGGTTTCATACTTCTGGTACGACAGTTTATACCTTCTCTTTTCAATGGAAAAGAAATCTGTGGTTCAACTGTCGTACTACCTGGGTCGAAAGAAAAATTTCTATATGAACAGCCCAGAACTATATTTCATGATACTCTGAACTAATTTCCCTCTAATTTTCGAAACTGTCGAATATCCGCCAAGTTTACGTGCACTTATAATACATCAACACGTGTAATATAGTTTGGCCTTTAGTATTAACATCAGCATTAAATATATTACTTTAATATTTGAAAAGAATGTGAATTTTATCTTTTATTTAGAGTTACATACAAACCCACAGGTAAAACTATTAAAAAGGGGAACCAACATGTGCGAGACACTCTATTTCTCTTTTTTAAAAACTTGGAAATGAGCCAGCGATGAATCAGTGGCAGAAAAATACCAAAAACCGTTTTTGTCGATGCGAAACAATTCATTAAGCGAGTCTCCACTTCTAGTCTTTTCTCGAAAATCGACGACAATGTGTCCGTGTCGGACAATCTAGAGTTGTTCATAAATCTTTCTGTTGTGAGGTTAAAAATGCGGCAATTTGAAATCAATGTTTTAATTTTCTACTTTGAGATTTGCGTTGAACTGTATTTTTCTACCATTTTTATACTGATGATGTGTTTTATTAGGAGATTATTTCTCTTTGAAGTAACTGAATGTATGTTGCTCGCTTCAGCTTTTTTTCCGAGCGTCCAATAAAGTTTTGTTTATAAATGTGTTCTTTTTTCATTTGCACCCCACAAGTTTTAATCCAAGTATCAGTCATGAAGGCTATCTATTATTTTGCTCAACATCACACATAGGCTTGATCTTTTAAAAATATTTATTGCTTTCTCAGTTTAAAAAAAATATTTCAAGACATGTACTTGAGGTGAAAATTTATCAGAATCATGTACAATATAAAAAAGCAACTTAAAGGCAAGAAAATTCTGAACTATTTAAACAGTATAAAAACGTATCACATCTATCCAAATTCTCATACAACAGGTTCTTTAAAGCAAATCACGCCACTGAATTCTCAAAAAAATAGGAAGCAGATACAAATAAAAGATTGTTTTTTCAATCTTCATTTTGCTAGCAGTAAAATAGTGTTGCAATTAAAATCTTATTGGCTTCAATTCAGGATTGTTTATACATTTTCAAATGTTGTTTTGAAATGCTCCCTTTTTTTAAGAGACTATATTAAATGTGCCTTTTCTAGGGCAAGCTTTTTCACACATTTTGGTGTGAGTGCCATTTGTTTTTCCATCTTTTAAGTAAAAACCAAAATATTACAGTAGAAACTAGTTAAAAAAAGTTTAAAATACACAAAAGGCAATACAGTATTTGAATTACTATCATTTCTGTTTTTTCAAACAGTTTCAAAATTTTTTGCAAAGGTTTAATTAAAAAATTGGTTTCCGACCATAGAAGAATAAAAAAAACTGAAATGGGGGGGGGGGGGGGGGGGGGGGGGGAGTCAGCCGCAAAAATTTTTCAAATACTTTTTTACACTCAATGGTCAATTTTTACTTTTTTTGTGGCCGTGAAGTCATTGGGAATAAAATATGTTGGCTAGTTTTAGTTCTACAGGAAATGATAGTGGTTTAAACGTTAAGCCTAAATCGAAAGAACTACAAAATATTCAGATATTTGGGATCAAAAACATTACAAGACTAAATAAAGGTAAAAGCAGACCAAGTTTGAATCATTTTTTGTATTCAAAGTTCAAAGATAATAGACATGGAATGTTATAATAAATATTAATATTTTTTTAAAATAGGTTCTTAAATAATGGTTATAAAAGGGCGGACATGGTTCATTTTCACACACAATGAATAAAATCTGCGCAGAAGATGTTTCAACGAAATCAATAAATAAAAAATTTCCACTAAAATATATAAAAAGGTACACATATTTAAAATAATCAATGTTGCGATGGTAACATTTGCTAGGAATGATACATTAATAACCGCTCCATCCACTCTCATTGGTGGGTGACATGGAAGCAAGACCTTCCGTCTTGACAAAATCGCTGAGAAGGACCACGGGAAGGAAAAAAATCGATCTTGTTCCTTCAATATTTCCTTCCAAAGAAAATAAAACTGAAGGGAATATAAAATCAGATTTCTTAAAAGTGCATTTTAATCATTATTCCGATCCAAAACTATTTGTATCGGAGCTAGCTCTTTGCTTCGTTTCTCTTTCTGAGTAAACAAACTGCCAGGGTTGTAATTTGGTTGTCTGTGTTAGTTTGTCTTTTTGGCAACATCAATTCCCTTCCCTTAACTTTATCCAATGTGGCCTACAATTCTGTTTTTAGGATTTCATTCAGCAAGATTCTGAGGACCCCCCCCCCCGGCTCCAAACATCAGCTAGATAGCTGAGGACCCCCCCCCCTCCCAAATCGCCTTAAGACTCTAATGTTCTAACATTGTTGATTTGTGGATAGATCTTCAATTCGCCCTCCCCCACCCCCCTCAGAAAAAAAAAAAACAAAAAGAAAGAAAGCTCGCCAAAGAAGTTCTCCGTGAGCCATCATCTTTGTGCGTCATCCACATTTGGGCCAAGACATGACACCTGTCAGAGATCATCTTTTTCTCATCTCTTGCTCTTTTTAAAAAAAGATCATGAGATTAGCTCGCTGGACACCGAAACCTCCTCTTGCTCGTTAATCATCACCAGAAGGGAGGAAAGAAAACAAACTGTTCTTGGAACTTTCTTTTAAAACCAGTCACCGATGAATCATCGGTTCAATTCTTCTCTGGACATTAATCTATCCCATAGCTACTGCTTAATTCCTTAATATATAATACTTAAATTTAATGAATAAAAAATTGACTCCAGAAAAGGACAACTCCCTTGACCCCCATTTCCTCTGCTCATTAGACGAATAGGATCTTCCTTCTCGGGTGAAACACCGAGATTTTAGGAGACTTCAATTTCCAATCAAATACTGCTTGGGAAGAGTGCCGTGCCTGCGCGCCCTGTACCTATCTAAACGTCACCAAACAACGGCCGTCATCACACCTTGTACCGTACTCTCCCCAAAGATCATCTAAATAACAATTAAGGTTTTTTTGGAACTAAATGTTTCGTTCGACGAAATCTCCTCCCTCCTCTCGATTACTGTACTTAAAACTATGATCTTGCTGATGAAAGTAAAAGTAAGCAAAGGTTAGACAATTTGATGAACAATATATATATATTTTTGGTTTATTTTCTTGGGTAGGCGGCGAAGGGGTTCTCTAATATTTTCCGCCTTGGAAGCATATCCTAGCTTGCACCCGTGGTGGGCGATTATGTTTACGTTACTGCAAAGTATTAGTTTGCAACGGTGACAATTGATGGGCAGCTCAAAACAATAATTTGTGCATGATGTGACCCTGTCACACCTGCAACACTAAAAAAAAATTAGAATTTTTATTTTTGCAATTCTAGTACGTTAGATTATGACAAATAATGGTTTTGTATATATAAATACCTTTAAAAATTAAAAGGAAAATTGTAACAATTCTTAAATTAAAGTGCAAATATATTTGAAAACATCACATCCACATAAATGAATTCATTAATATATTTCACTGAATGTTATGAATTAAAAAAAAAAAGAAATCAGCTAAAAATTATTAAAAAGGTGTAGAAGAAAGGGTATAGTTTTTAAAATACCAATGTTGTCGTTGCAAAATTTTCTAAAAATGATCCATTAACACATTATTCATTCAATCATTTTAAGTGACATTTTCCACACATATATTTGCACTATTCCAAGAGTTAAAAACTATGGCTTTTCATTGTTATGGATTCAGATGTAAAGAAACATTATGTATGTATCATGACATGAAGTGTTAACTATCTAAAAGGTTTTCTTATGTTTAAAAAACAATGGCTAGTAAGATTTTCAGACATTGACTGTATACACTACAGTCATGCTCGCAACAAGTACAAATCATTGTTTTTAATCCATCACACCCTATAGAATGTAAGGAACCACCATGTATTATAATATGACATAAAAACTTTCTAAAAAGTTCTCTTGTATTTCAAAAGCGATGATTTGTGCATGTTACGGGCGTGACTGTGCACGGTCACGCCCGCAACAAACACGAATCATTTTTTTTCAAGCACAAAATTTTCTTTCATAAAGTTGTTACTACATATTATAATACTTACATTATGGTTCCTCACATTCAATTCAAATATATCACAATTAAAGGCCAGAGTTTTTAATTTTGGGTATAGAGTGTAACTATGTGCGGAAAACTCACGCCCGCACAAAAGAATTCATCTACTAAAAAAGGAACGATTTAAATTAAAAGTAGGTAAAATGTTCCGACCCATCAACACGTCAATAAAACAATGGGAAGGAGCAGATCACGAATACGCGAAACCACTTCTCCCGAACACACAATGGGGTATTGTCGCCTCTTTCGGTTGGGGTGAGGACAAGGGCGCCCTTTCAGCTCTCTCTAGAGACGTACACTTGGTGGTTGTAAGTCACCCCATTCTCTTCCTGCAGACCTTCCGGGACATCCTGTTCGCTGGAACAGAAGAAAAAAAGGAAAACAATGCTTCATTCAGACATGGCTTCCTGCGATCTTAAGCCGCTAACCAGACGGGCGAAAAAGAGCGTACAAGCAGAACTTACATTTTCTGCCACATCAGTCATTTGGCGCTGATCTCCTAGGGTTCGGTGAGACTTTTTAAAGGGAAAGGTATAGCAATAACATGCGTGTAAAGACTTCGATTTCTAGGAGTAAAACTGTTTCAGTCTTGATGAAAAAAAAACAAACATCAAAATACATAGTGTTGTTATGTGTTCACAGTTTAAAACATTTATAAAGCACATGAAACAATTTAAAGATTGTTTAAAAGTCATAACACATGCAGTCTTCGAAACTACATTTACGTGAAACATTACGTTTACATCTGATTTAGAAGATAGCTTTATATATTCGAGAGACAATCATTTATTTAAAGGATTACATTTTCCTCACTTCCGGTTTAACCAGAGTTGCAAAAGGGAAAGCTGATTCTTCTAAAATTACATTTATAGAAGCGCCGAAGAAAACGTAAAAGTTCAATTAAAATGCAGTTAGATGCAGGCCCGTCCTTCCGAATTGGGGGAGGGGGGGTCAATTAAAATACAGTTTTGTATTTTAATTGACCCCCTCCCCCGGATGGGGGGAACTCCGAATTAGGGGAGGGGGTCAGAGGGGGTCAATTAAAATACAGTTTTGTATTTTAATTGACCCCCCCTCCCCCGGATGGGAGGGAAATTCCGAATTGGGGAGGGGGATCAGAGGGGGGGTCCATTAAAATACAGTTTTGTATTTTAATTGATCCCCTCCCCCGAATGGGGGGGGGGAATTCGGAATTAAGGAAGGGGGGTCAGAGGGGAGTCAATTAAAATACAGTTTTGTATTTTAATTGACCCCCCCTCCCCCGGATGGGAGGGAAATTCCGAATTGGGGGAGGGGGATCAGAGGGGGGTCAATAAAAATACAGTTTTGTATTTCAAAACCCCCCCTCCCCCGAATGGGGAGGAAATTTCGAATTGGGGGAGGGGGTCAATTAAAATACAGTTTTGTATTTTAATTGATCCCCTCCCCGAATGGGGGGGAAATCGGAATTGGGGGAGGGGGTCAGAGGGGAGTCAATTAAAATACAGTTTTGTATTTTAATTGACCCCCTTCCCCGGATGGGAGGGAAATTCCGAATTGGGGGAGGGGGATCAGAGGGGGGTCAATTAAAATACAGTTTTGTATTTTAATTGACCCCCTCCCCAGAATGGGGGGGAAATCGGAATAGGGGAGGGGGGTCAGAGGGGGTCAATTAAAATACAGTTTTGTATTTTAAAAACCCCCTCCCCCGAATGGGGGGGGGATTTCGAATTGGGGGAGGAGGGTTAGAGGGGGGTCAATTAAAATACAGTTTTGTATTTTAATTGATCCCCTCCCCCGAATGGGGGGGAATTCGGAATTGGGGGAGGGGGGTCAGAGGGGAGTCAATTAAAATAGTTTTGTATTTCAATTGACCCCCTCCCCGAATGGGGGGAGTTCGGAATTGGGGGAGGGGGGTCAGAGGGAGGTCAATAAAAATACAGTTTTGTATTTCAAAAACCCCCCTCCCCGAATGGGGGGAAATTTCGAATTGGGGAGGGGGGTCAGAGGGGGGGGGGTCAAATAAAATACAGTTTTGTATTTTAATTGACCCCCTCCCCCGAATGGGGGGGAATTCGGAATTAAGGAAGGGGGGTCAGAGGGGAATCAATTAAAATACAGTTTTGTATTTTAATTGACCCCCCCTCCCCAAAGGGGGGATTCCGAATTGGGGGAGGGGGGTCAGAGGGGGGGTCACTTAAAATACAAAACTGTATTTTATTTGACCCCCTCCCCCGAATGGAGGGGATTCCGAACTGGGGGAGGGGGTCAGAGGGGGGGTCAATTATAATAGTTTTGTATTTTAATTGACCCCCTCCCCCGAATGGGGGAATTCCGAATTGGGAGAGGGGGTCAGAGGGGGGGTCAATTAAAATAGTTTTGTATTTTAATTGACCCCTCCCCCGAATGGGGGGGGGAATTCCGAATTGGGGGAGGGGGTCAGAGGAGGGGGTCAATTAAAATAGTTTTGTATTTTAATTGACCCCCTCCCCCGAATGGGGGGATTCCGAATTGGGGGAGGGTGTCAGAGGGGGGTCAATTAAAATACAAAAGTGTATTTTAATTGACCCCCCTCCCCCAATTCGGAATTTCCCCCCATTCGAGGGAGGGAGGTAATTAAAATACAAAACTGTATTTTAATTGACCCCCCTCTGACCCCCTCCCCCAATTCCGAATTCCCCCCATTCGGGGGAGGGGGGTCAATTAAAATACAAAACTGTATTTTAATTGACCCCCTCTGACCCCCCTCCCCCAATTCCGAATTCCCCCCCATTCGGAGGAGGGGGGTCAATTAAAATACAAAAGTGTATTTTAATTGACCCCCCTCTACCCGCTCCCCCAATTCGGAATTCCCCCCCAATTCGGGGGAGGGGGGTCAGTTAAAATTCAAAACTGTATTTTAATTGACCCCCCCTCTGACCCCCTCCCCCAATTCGGAATTCCCCCCCAATTCGGGGGAGGGGGTCAATTAAAATACAAAACTGTATTTTAATTGACCCCCCTCTGATTCCCCTCCCCCAATTCGGAATTTCCCTCCCATCCGGGGGAGGGGGGTCAATTAAAATACAAAACTCTATTTTAATTGACTACCCTCTGACCCCCCTCCCCCAATTCCGAATCCCCCCCCATTCGGGGGAGGGGATCAATTAAAATACAAAACTGTTTTTTAATTGACCCCCCCTCTGACCCCCTCCCCCAATTCGGAATTCCCCCCCCAATTCGGGGGAGGGGGTCAATTAAAATACAAAACTGTGTTTTAATTGACCCCCATCTGACCCCTTCCCCCAATTCGGAATCCCCCCATTCGGGGGAGGGGAGTCAATTAAAATACAAAAGTGTATTTTAATTGACCCCTCTGACCCCCTCCTTCAATTCGGAATTCCGCCCCCCATTCCGGGGAGGGGGGTAATTAAAATACAAAACTGTTTTTTTATTGACCCCTTCTGACCCCCCTCCCCCAATTCCGAATTCCCCCATTCGGGGGAGGGGGTCAATTAAAATACAAAACTGTATTTTAATTGACTCCCCTCTGACCCCCCTCCCCCAATTTCGAATTCCCCCCATTCGGGGGAGGGGGTCAATTAAAATACAAAACTGTATTTTAATTGACCCCCCTCCCCCAATTCGGAAGGACGGGCCTGCATCTAACTGCATTTTATTTGAACTTTTACGTTTTCTTCGGCGCTTCTGTATTTTAATTACTCATATGTTTAGGAAAATTTTATTTTATTTTTATTTATTTATTTATTATTTTTTTTAGGGTGAAATATATTCAAATAATCATGCAATACAAAAATGAAAGCAATAATCAATGAAAAACCTTGTGCCACGAAAATAGCCCGAGAACGAAGGAAAAATAAAAGAAAGAAGAAGGACAGATATTGAGATCTTAGCATGTGCAGCTCAGCCAAGTAATTCATTCCCCCCCCCAATCAATTCAAATTGCTTTCCTATTAAAATTTTGTATTTGACAGAAAATTAACGAATCTCAAAAAATAAATAAAGAAAAAATTAAAAAAAAAAAAGTTTAATAAAATAAAATAATATAATGAATATATGATTGAATTTAAACTTTTCAGAGATTCAGATTATTTTTAAGTGAAGACAATGAGCACACCAGCGTTCTTATAGCGCCAGTACCAGTTGTGAATTAAATTGCAAACTAAAATACAAAAAAAAGTGCCTGCGAAAAGAATGAAAATGATTTTCGTCAATACTTTGCAAAAGACACTCTAAAACAACATTCAGAAAAAAAAAAAAAAGAACACATGAAATTAATGTGCAATCGAGTATCGTGGGATGTGTTTCGATGAATAATGCATGAACAGAAAAATCACGTGAAAGAAATAACGCGGTTTTCACTGAAAAGCAAAGCGAAATCTAGATTGTTATAATGGAACATGAATGGAAATACACGAAAACCAACCCTAGGAGATCAGCGCCACAAGCGGCGACAACGGTAACTTCGCCTCGTACGAGATTTCCTTTAATCTCCGCCGCGTCTGGCTAGCCGTTTAAGATCGCAGGTAGCCATGATTCAGAGCAACAGACCTTCGCTTCAGTCACATTGAACAATGATTGGGAAAACACTTTTTTCTTTCTGTTAATAGCAATAACATGTGCAATGATTAAATGTTGTATGCACGGGCCAAATCATACCAATCTAACAAGTATACTTAAAAAAATCACAAAAAACATGACTAATCTACCAATCTAAAAAAGAAAATTAAAAAAAAAATACTTAAATGGGTCTGGAACACAAAAATTGTCAAATTTTGCATTTTTTTTTTTTTAATTTCGAAAAATTCTCTGTTTTCTCCTCCTTAAAATGACGTTTGAATCTTGCTTCTATCTTAATTAGAACGGAAGATATGATAATTTTCGTTGAGCATTGTTTTGAAAATAGCCGTCAGGCAGCTGTTGCCATGGCAACGACTTCGCCTAAAATGTAAACAAACATTCTTCGGCGAGTTGTTATATTTTTTGCATTAATTTTAGAGAAATATATTTCAATTGTTTTATTTTATTTCTGTACAATCCAACTGGATGCTTTGAAAAGGTATTTCTGCAGTTAATCAATATTAATTTTAACTTAACTTAAAGTCTGATTTTTGGAACTTTCAGCTTTTAATTTGGTGAAATTACTTTACCCACACAGTAAAAAATCTTTTTCCATTCGATCATTACTTTTTAACCTTGAAAAGTAAGGGGGTACGGCCCCTTTACTTTTGGAAGTGAATACGAGAAAGGACTCAAAAATGATGAATAATCTAATTTGGAGGGACTCACCTCGCCAGTTGATACTTCTGGTCGTCGACTGCGGGAAAGAAGGCGTCGCAGTCAAAGTGCCCGTGGATCCGAGTCAGGTAGATCCGCTGCCCGTAGTCCGAGTCCATGGCGATCTGCGGGAATTCAGACCAAATTCATGCTTTGTACACACAAGTGATTACTTTCAAAACAATTTGCTCGAAAATATTCGACACGTTGCGACTGCCCGGTTCGACGGGCAAAAGTGCGATTAAATGCAGTTAGTAAAAAATTTTATTATCATTTTTTATTTTTTTAACTTTTATCATATTTTGGTTTCTCTAACTCTGTTGTATTTTATTTATTTTTTTCAAATTGAGATTTCTAACCAAAACCAAGCAAGCGAAGAATGCTCCCTTTTAAAGCCAGGTAGATTTCCGTCGCCTACCGTGATCTTCGTCTGGAGATTGTGGAAATTTTAAACGGAATACAAAAATTTAGAACAGATGAAAATTTTTTCAAGGCAGAAGGCACGGAACTGTTTTGCCCATCAAATTGGCTGAAGAATCACATGTTTGTTTGTAATTTGTATACACACATAGGGCGCTCAATTTTAGAAAACTTGAATTTGTGGCAAAAATTTACAGGGGTGGAGGAGCAACATTTAAAAACAAATATAACAGACACATATAATATGAATCATTTACATTTAAACTTACAGTAAGACAAGTCACAGTTTGGAAATAATATTTCATTTTCATTTGTTTATCGCACCGGCGCGGCCAGGCTTTCAACTCAGGGTTTGGTTACAGGAATCCTTATGTGCGTACGTATCAGCATCTCTTTTTTTGGTCTATTTCAAAGATATCAGGACTTATTGAAAATTAGGGTACGATGGTGAGGTAGGCTCATTTTTTCTAAAAGGAAAACTCTTTTAAAAAAAACTTACCGTATTTTCGGGTAGATAAGCCGCGGCTTATCTATATATATAAAAATGAATGTTGGTAAATGTGTATATATGTGTGTGTGTTCCCTAAGATCTCAGAAACTACCCGGGAGATTTGGCTGAAACTTTCACCGTTTGTTCCTTTTGGTACTGGGAAGGTTTAGAGAGCAGTTTCAACAAAATCCGAAGGGTAGTTATTTTTTTATTTCAATTTTAGACCTGATTCTGACTTTGTAATTTCAATTTAAAACTCCATTTTCGAAGGTTTTCATCAATCCAATCGAGTATTAAGTGTATCAACTCAACTCTCTGGCAGATAGTTGGAATTGCTTGCTACCATAATTTTGGCGATCTTTTAAATCGCGCCAAGAGCCCTCAATAATGGAAGTTTTCCCAATAACTATCCCAAGTATAAAGGATAAAAAAGGTATTTGATTAACAAATTAATCTTTTTTAAAAAACAAATGAGATTCAATTTCATGTTTCGGAACTCCTTTAGATTTGTAGAGGCTTAGATGTCATGCATTATTTTCCAGACGAACACTATTTTGTTCTTTATATCTATTGCTGTTTTCAATCAAAGTGTGTTACTATATTTTCTCGCCAAACATCCAATCAATAGTTCGTTTTCATGTCCATATTATTTGCTGTGATATACCGCAATATTGGAAATTATTTTAACGCCTTACGGAATGGTGTACATTTAGCGCAAAATATAATATTCAAATTGATTTCAGATTGCCAAAAAGTAATCAGCTTCATAGAGAATACCTCAACATTTGGCGACAATTTCTCTTTCACAAAAGTGATAATACGTAAGTTTCTTTATTTATGGAAGGGATAGGGGTTCAGAATTATCCAAGGTATCCCAAATTAGCTACCAAATTGACGACTTTTTAAATAGCGCCAAGAACCTTCAATAATATAATATAAATTGCGATATTGCAACATTCTTTCTAAAGCGTGTCATTTCGGAAAATGTATTATTTTGTTTTTGAAGTTAGGAAAGAAAACTTTCTTCTTCTTTTAAACTTTGGTAAGATGTTTGTTGGTTTCTGTGAGTTGGTTCTGTTGCATTCGAATTTCCCCAAGGGGGTGTTTTACCCCTTTTATGGGGTAAATCAGTGTTAATTTCAATGCAGAAAAAAGTGATATGAATTGGTGCGACCACTTGGCGATATATCGCCAAGCTTTTGGTCGCCAAGTGTTTGACGCCAATTTAGCGACCTATCGCCAAGTTGGCGACAAATGTGGCGAATTTTTATTTATTAATTTTTTTTCTGATTTGGGTTCAATTTGGCGCTATTGGCGATATTTTGCGAAAAATCCACTGAATGATGTTAAAATCGGCGATATTTAGTAGATTAATTATTGTAAAACATTTTTTTGCATTGTTTCGTGGCATACTAGGGATGTAAATGTTTGAACTGTAATCTTGCTCACTCCAAGCACTATTTTAACACTTAAGGCATCTGCTAAGAAATTTACACGTAAAAGGAAGTAGTGTGGGGGCCATACCAGATTTTTATATCATACTTTGAAGGAATTATAGTTGAATTGTAACTAAAATAGTGTTTTTTTCTGCTATATCAATTATTTTACAAATGAACTTTTCATTTTATACCACGGGCAAAGTCGTGCGGGTACCGCTAGTACGTATTTAAAAGCTGAATTTTAACTCCTGCGGCTTATACGCCATGGCAGCTAATAAATACGATGTTAAAGTTTTTTTGTTTTGTTTGTTTGTCTTTTTTTGTTTTTGTTTTTTCAAAGTGCATGTAATGTTCAGTTATTGCTTAAAAACAAATCAAATTAGAGTCTGACATCGAAAACCACCCACAACTGCAACGAAAACCACCCACAACTGCAACGCCCTTGAAAAGATCTATTTTGAGAAGGGTGATAGCATTTCTGCTTATTCAGATGTTATTTTATTCTCCCAGATCCGATAAGGAAGTGGAATAAATTAAGAAAAAAAAAAAAACATCAGCCATAAATAACGTGTCTAATAAACCTATCCAAATGAAAAACAAACAATAATTATAAAAAAAACGCCCGCTGTTGCAGTGAGGATGGAAAGTAGGGTTGCAGTAGAAACGAACTGTAGTAGAACAGGGTTACTATAAGTTGTAGTTATCGCCAAAATGTTGCAACGTTTTCTTTATCTATGATATTGAAACACTGTTTTCAAATCAATGTTACTTATTCTTTGTCATTGTTTTTGAACAATGTCAATATCAGTATTCAGCGCAGGTGTAGATTCTCGCAGATTGAATTTTTGACAAAGTTTTATGCGGCTTATACGCCGATAAAGTATATACGCCGCACGTGGAGTATTTGACCGAAAATCCTGGCCAAAACTATTTCGGAATTTTCGCTCTTCTGAAGGGAATACCCTTCTGTGCGTTTGTGAGCTGTACAGCGAAGCTATCCAGCTTACAGCTATGAAACTTGGTATACAAGCTCTCTGAAAGGTCAGATGTTGTAACCTGAAGCTCGATTTTAAAAATTTAATTTCGAAAAAAAGTTATTTAATGTTTTATCCACATGTTTTAGACTTTTACGAGTTTACGACCGTAAAAAGGTTTCTAGTAAACGTAGGAAGAAAAACAATGCATCACCATTTAGACTAAATCAATGTCTTTAAAAGTCTAAATTGTTTGAAGTTCTAACGTAATTTCCCGATTTTCCAGGAATTTTCAAAGGTCACTTTTTCGACGTTTTTTAATTTATCAATCAACGTAAATTAAAATTCATGCATCCAAGAATCCAATGGTGTTATTGCTCTGAAACTTTTTAAGAATACAATATAAACATTTCACCTTCATTTAAAGCAAAAACGGTGAAATTATCTTCTCCATTGATTTTTAATGAATTTTTTTGTATAAAGAGGTGAAAGATATTGTAACGAGTCCGTAGCACCTTCAACTTTCTTTAAACGAGCAGTCCAATCTTGAGGAAGTAACTATAAATTTATTTACAAGTATGTACACTATTTAGAATAGGAGCAGGAAACAATTGCTAAACATCCAGCAATTAGGTATCAAAACAGTACACTGTACTCTCAACAGCAACTCAACACCACGTATCTAACGTGAACAGTAATTAAGCAATTACAAAAGCAAAACAACCATCCGCCCAAGCGAATGAAAACGAGTCTCCAGAAATCAACATCTGAAAAGAACTGACTGACTTGTGTTCAAGGCCAGCTATTTATACACGAAACGAATTCCCGACAACATTCTAGTAAAATCTGGAGCATTCTGTTTATTTATAACTTGAAATAATCCATTGAGAACGCTCTAGCAATAAAAAGAAAAAAACCACTCTGAGCGAAAAATGTCTTCATGCTTATTAACTCTTTAGGACCGAGAAGGGAGGAAAATTTTTCTACCGTAAGTCCTGAGTTTTTCCATTGAGCGATTTGGAAAGTGGAATCGTCCAAGTCTTGACCCCCCGTTGATCAGCGCTGCTCGTTTTCTAAACACTAATTACAGTAGGCGTGGTGAAGCTGTCACCTTAACGCTTATGTGCTTCGGGCGAGTGGACACTCCCGAGAGCTCCGCTTTTACAAGCCGTCTCATCAAGTTTGGTTGATTATCCCTCATTTATTTCCCTTATATTGGCCCATAAAAGTGTCCCATCAGCTCTGAGAGGAATAGTTTGAAAAAAAGAAAAAAAATTCGGAATCTGGAAATATTATTCTTTTAGTTTAGAATGCCATTTATTAATCGGATTTACATGAAAGATAAACGAAGATACTTGTTTACGTAAATTTTTATTTGTTTCGATTACAAATGTAGTAATTTTTCTTTCTCGGGAGGTAGTCACAAAAATTTGGAATAATATGAATGCTCATTTTACTTCCTATCTGTGTCGAGATAATTTACAATGTAAAAAATAAATGCAAAAATTCTTGGACAAATAAAAGTAAAATCATGATCTAAAAAACAATGACTATTTAAAAAATTGTTTCTTCTTTTAATTATAAACTTTACCATTTATGACTTGGGGGGGGGGGGGGATCAAAGGAAGTTTAGTGAATATTCCGGAGCTATTTGTGTAAATATCCGCAGAAAAACTTATTTATTATTCATGTTGTGTTTTAATTCAATTTTTTTGTGTCACAAAGAGTACAGAATAACAGTGATTTACTGTTTGAAAGCCAACCCTTTCTAACAATTGTTTATTATGTTTTATAATTAAAGTCGCTACTAAGAAATAGAAAATGCTGATTTTGCCATATTTTTAACTCCTGTGTTTAAATTACTACTCTGTCTTAAGTACATTGTATTTGATGATGCGAAATGCAAATCATTGATCATCACGCGTGCGAAAGCGAATATCAAAATGCAATTCCGTTTTAAATGCTTTAATTAGTACAACCAATCAGTAGATTTATTGACAACCATTTTATTATTTAGTTAAATGACTGAAAAAATGAAAATATTTATAAAACTCATTATTATTATTTTCTGTTTTGTTGTAACTGAGCAAAGGATAAACTCAACTTTTCAAAGGTGTTTCAGCATTGAGCATTCGATAAGGCAAAAGCATAACGTTATCCTTATCTTTTCTTTCTATTTCTTAGGGCTAAATTCTTCGATTCTTCTGTTCCTTTATAATAACGAGATGGCAGTTGAAAATTACCGAAAGCAATTCATACTGACTGTATTCTTGGAATAAATATGTAAAATAGAAATAGGATATAGTGCACCTCAGGATTGTTTGTATTCGTCCTTGAATGAATCCACCTCAAAATTGTTTGAAAACAAAAAATGCATGGGTTGTTGCACTATCAAGGATAAGGGAAACAACTTTTTGCATAAAACGTTGTTTGCTTACAATACAAAATAAATTTTAATTTAAAATTTGCGTAACAGCGCCATGTTAAGTTGTGTAATTTGGAAGTGTAAATTTGATTAATAGCCTCCCAGTCCCATAGTACTGTTCTTGAATTTAATAAAAGCAGTTGTAAACTAAAAAAAATCTGCTTGAAACCAAGAACGTTTGAAAATTATTTTAAAAACATGTTATTTTATTTGGTGGTCTGTAAAATTTTATACTGGGGAGAATTTTTGTCGAAATTTAATTTTGCCTTTTCCTACAGATGGAAATTTTTCTGTTACAATTTTTAACACTTATAAATTACGCGGTACCTCCTCCTCTGTCCTTCTGTTTATTAATTGCAGTAGGCATAGTTTTAGTAAGATGCCACCTAAAATCACTGTCCCGTTTCGGGCACTCCCGTATTTTTCGCTATTGCCCTAGTGCTTTTGTCGTGTTTCTTTCATTACTTTATACTTATGTCGGAATGTTGATGCAAGTTTTTTTTTTTTTTTCAATAATTACTTTTGTTTTTTGGAGGAAGTAAACTAAAAAAATTCACATTTTCACAATTTGTGTGCAAGTTTAAATTTATCACGCAATAATTTAACAAAGAAAATTGATGATGATTAAACTGTCATTCTTTTTAATTTTTAATTACAAACAGTTTTCTGCTTTACATCTAAGTGGATAAACAGATGAGAATAATTACTGAAAGAATAATGTCAAAATACATTTTTGAAAAATATTTCAAATATTTATGGAGGGGCGCTGCTGCAGCCGAAACACGCTTCACTCTTTTACTTTCGAGTAAACCGCTGACATGTAGAAATGTCACTCCCGCATTTAAAAAAAAATGCAACTGAAGGGCCAGGGGGGGGGGGGGAGATGAAAGTGACCGAAAAGCGATTTCGAGAAAAACGAAGAACAAAGTTTGATTTCTCGTAGCTCCTTACGTAGTTTTTCGAGTTTTCATGCACATTTCGGTCGCTTCTCATCTCCCCCCCCCCTTGTTGTTCAACCAGATGATACTAGTCCTTCATAGCCCCTAGATAGCGCTAATATCAAAATTGACGAAAAAGTGACTTTCATCTTTTTTTCCCCCTGGCCCTTCAAATAAAGAATTAAAGTACATTAAAGGCAGAAAGATTTTTCAAAATGAAATAATTAAAATACATTTTAGACTTGAAATGCTCCAGAGTATAGCTTGTTAAATTAATAAGCTTAAGATGATAAGCAAATATCACAACAACGTTGCTTGACTTTTCCGCTTGAAAATGCAAGATAAAAAAATACAGAAACTTTTTTTAATGTAACATATTATAAAAACCTAAAAGGTGAAATTAAACTTATTATATCTAAATGAAAGTTTTCTTGCTTCGATACAATTTTGCAATCTCATGATTACTGACAGCAATCTTCATATTGAAAAAAATATACACATTTTTCTTTTATAAACAATTAATTCTAAATTAGTGCTAAAAGTAAAAGCAAAATATGCAGAAGCACAATTTTAGAATACATTTTTCTGTCGGACAAATGCTTTACGACATGATTTATAAAATACTCTAAAGACTTAAAATTTTACTGAGGAGTGTATATTAATTTTCAAGAGCAAAACGCGAGTTGCGTTGCTAAAGGCAAGAAATATTGTCTTTATTGAGTAATTTCGTGAATTGAGAAAAGAATTAAAACAAGTTTTGAAGTTTGCTACATTACAGTAATAAAACTAAAAGCATTCACAGTCATATTTTTTGTTAAAGACGTTTTAATTTGGCTCTTGTCATGCAGTCATAACTTTCCGATCTTATTTTTAAGGATTGTTACATTACAAACATATAGCGCATGTTATATACATTTTTATATATTTTACATTGAACCACACCATTCTGTATGAACCACATTGAGAATATTTTAATTTTTGTATGTTTCAATGAGCATTACACATCTTTAATCATATGTAGCTTATTTTTTTTTAATATTTATTTAGTCATTTGGGGGGGGGGGCATGGAGGGGGTCAATTGTCCCTCTCTGACTTTGAGAAATCAATGTATTTGCAAAAAAGTGGGCGCGTTTTTTGCTGTTTTCCGATGAAATTACATTGTGCTTGCCCCTTTGCCCCCCCCCCCTGAAAAAAGTTGAAATGACGGGCCTGTAGTCAAGA
This sequence comes from Uloborus plumipes, assembly GCA_038373865.1. Lineage (NCBI taxonomy): Eukaryota > Metazoa > Arthropoda > Arachnida > Araneae > Uloboridae > Uloborus > Uloborus plumipes. Next base: position 17,272 of record JAXGGA010011822.1, on the reverse strand, counting down.
GATATAGTATGGTCCCAAAATGGGAGATTCGGCATTATTGGGGATAATATATACATATCTCTGTCACAATAGTAATGTTTGAATAAAATTCGGACTAGAAAACCCTAAAATCAACTTTGTGCAGTTAATACACGAAGTTAATTATTGATACCTCAAGATGTTTTATTACAGTAAGTAAAAATTTTTGTTAATATATATAACTAGTAAATTTTCTTACTTACTAAGCATAGATTTTGTATTAAACGAAATTGTCAAGGACAAATTCCCACTTTTCATTGTCCCACCTTAGGATTGTCATATACCGTAAAATGGGGTGTAAAGGAACAGCGGGGTCAATCGGAACAAAACTTCCAGACCGTACAAAGAAATTCTTCATAAATATACTATTGGGTATTTTTCGCCATTAATTTTGTTTTTAGAAAGGTAAGATCATAGGAAGTAGGAAAAAATTGTTTTAGTCAATCTGGCAACTATACTGGCTTCTAAGGAGGGCTGTACGTGGAATGCTAGAAAACATCACATTTTCATAGACTGCAAAACTTCATATGCAAGAACAAACCTTCTTATATTTTAAACCTAAGAGTGGTATGTTTCAATTATACATGTATCTGAACAACAGAATACCACATTAGAATTTACATTTTTTATAAATTGTGTCATAAAAATGAAGAATTCTGAAAAATGCCATAGGAAAAAAAATTGCGGGGTGAATCGGAACACTTTGTTCTGTTGTTCCAATTCAAACTTATTTGAAGGAAACTGTTTGAAAAATCAAGATTCTAACCCCAATTCTTCTAATCAAGACAAGGACAAGTATTACTGTTTATCCCTTCTCGTGAGCAACTAGATCTTAGAATGACAAAAAGTTGTAGATTTTTAAAGATTTTTTCGCCAGGAGACTTTTTTCTTTTACTTAAAATACGAGGGAGAAAGTCATATAGACTTTATGTAGTAAAAGTCCAGCACACAGGCAGTGATGAATAAGAGAAAAAATCTTTCAGGACAATCCCCGAAACCCAGAGATTTCAAGAAACTAAAGAAAAGGCAGAGTTCATCCCAGGAGATGTTATGAAAAAACTTAAGCCAAGTCACAATTGCTAGTTTTAAGGACAAGTACATATTTGTGGACGACATGAGTGACTTCCATTCATGTTAAATCTTTGTATTTCAATTCAAAAGCATTTCTTAAAATTACTTTTCATTTTTCATAAGTTCAAAATTATTTTGAATTTTGACAAATTATAAACGTTTACTGGTATTGAAATTATACTTTTATTTGACAGTAATTATCTGTTCTTATTCTCCCCCATCAATATTACTCATGTTTGTGAGACCTATTACAGGTTAAATTGAAAAAAATAAAAATTTTAACATGTGTTCCGATTGACCCCTACCAGTGGGGTGATTCGGAACACCCATAATTTCCTATATATTTTAATAATAACTATTCAAAATGTTTTGTGTTTGCTTGGAATATCAAAAGTAAAGCAAGACCGAAGTTTTTACCCAGAAAATCAAATTGAAAAAAAATCTTTTAACTGCTTTTTTTATAATCAAAGCTGAAAAGTGTTCCGATTAACCCCATTTTACGGTACCACAAAGAAATTATAGGATCTTTTCATTAACTATATGCCGGGAATAGAGCAAAGGTAGTCGGGGTTCGAGCGAGGGTAAATGACAATGACTCTAACTCTAGCCACATATAAAACGGAACTAAGAAATTTTTGAGCAGCGCAATGTTATATTTCTCTCCTCAAAGGCAAGTTTTTTTTTCTTTGCATAGTTTGCACGTTGGTTACTTCACAACATGTTTGATAAAATGATACACAATTTACAATACAGTAGCCCCTCGTTATATCGCGCCTCGTTATATCGCTCATTCGGATATATCGCTCTTTTCTTTTGTCTCCCAAAATATTTTGTCCAGCCTCATTGAAAAAAATGAATTTAAAAGACGCAATGTACATTGCACAAGAAGCATGGGCAGTAATGGAGCCATTGACTATTTCAAAATATTGATCGACCATCACAAATGAAGAGAAAGAAAAGCAATCTATACAGACAGATGAATATCTGGATGGGTTAGTAGAACCAGCGAAGTTACTGGGTTTATCAGTTGCTGAAGATGAACTTCAACAATGGGTTCATATTGATGATGATGAACCTACTTTCGAAACATTCTCCGATGCAGATATCATTGTAGAATTGACGAACGAAAAACCCAGGACTGATACTTGCAGTGAAGATGAAGATGAAGTGCCCTCATATGCAACTGCCAGCATGAAAGAAGTTGTAGACATGCTCGAGAAAACGTACACCGCATTCGAACAATCAAACTCTGATCACATAACTGCAATGCGGTTAATTCATTTCCGCTCTTTAATTGCAAGTGGGAGACAAGTGTTGAAGGATAAATCCCGGCAAACGACTTTGGATTCTTATTTCACCAAAACAATAGCTTAATTTGATGTCTGTATACATATTTTTTAAGACCTGCACACTGTAACAACAACTGCGGTAAGGAATATTTTTTTGTTACTTTTGACTGAAAAAAAAAAATCTAAAGTTCGAATAAATGAATTTTTATGTATGTGCACGTATAATTTACTTGTATGCTGGATAGAAAACTATTTTTAATGACTTCGGTTATATCGCGCTTTCGGATATATCGCGCTTATTTCTTGTCCCCCGAAAAGCGCGATATAACGAGGGGCTACTATCAAAATGTTTTTAGAGAAAAATGGTTTGTATGATTTACATCAAACTTAATCAATGTGTTAGCACCGATTCTAGTTCATCCGATTTCATTCAAAACATTGCAATATTCCAAGGCTAGTATTCCATTGTGATTTAGGCAATTAAAATTAAGGCTTTCCTACTCAATTGTCCGATCAGAATCTGGCGGGTGACAATTGATACTGCACTGATTTGCTGATCATTCGTTACAATTTGTTGTCTCTGTATTTTTCAAAACTTGCTGCTAAGTCAAAAATTTTACCAAAATTTGTAATTTTAAGAAATGTAAAAAAAAAAAATTTTTTTATTGAACCAGGGCCGTCATTTCAAACTTTTTTTAGAGAAGGGCAAAGGGTGTTTACTCAATGTAATTTTCCTCAAAAAATCAGAAACCACACCTACTTACATGCAAGTACATTGATTTCCCAAAGTCAGGAGGGTCAATTGACCCCATCCCCACCATAACCCCCTAAATGATGAGCTTAGATGACCGGAATGCATTGAACCTCCCTTACTGAACGCCACTAACCATGGCTATAGGAAAGCGCTTCTCATGGGACCTACAAATGACAGGAAAGGGGAGCGAATAAAGTGCAAGCTGCAGTGTTTAAATTTTCTGGGGAGGGGGAAGGGTTAATTCTTTGAATGATTTAAATCTCAGTTTAGGTTACACTCCCTCTTGGAGGAGGTGCGCCATCGTCCTTATGGAGGATTGGTCACCGCTGTTTACCTTTAACATTCTTCAGAACGAATAGAATGTCACCTGTTCTGATAAAAACACCTGCTTGTGAACAACAAAAGAGAGCTTACTATGTTCTAATACAAAGGGGGTTGATCTTCAACAGTAAATAAAAGAGAGGGGAGTGTTTATTCATGCAAAATGGTGAAGGACTTAACTCTTAAGGGACTCTCTCTATAATTTTCTCTTGATATTTTCTGCTAATCAGAAAGCGCCAAGTCTCCCAGTTTGGGACCTGTGTAAATAAATAGCTATAAAAAAATGTTTAAATTAATTTTCTTGTCCCCTGTTTGTTATAACTTGAAAAAATATTTTTTGCGACTTTTATTCAGTGTTTTTAAGCTTCTGGGCAATTCCACGTAACATGGGAATTTGGTCTTAAAAAAAATATTGGAAAAATGTCTTGATTTTTTTTTATACATTCTCTATATTAATTGAAGTTTACAAGTTAGAATCTGGCAACTCCAGGTAAACCATTGTACTATGAACTCACATTCTCGTAAAAATCTCTCTCTGCTAAAAGCAATTTAAACGAGCATATTTTATTGGTTTAGCCAGTTTCTACAATTTAATTACATTTTTTGACAGATTTATTATGTAAGAACGCAATTATTAATAGTATATTTTGAAATTTCTTCTTAAAATATTTTTTTAAAGTTGATTTTAAACCATTAAATTCTATGTAAGGTGAGTCACGAAAATTTATAGCTTATAAATTAAACATTTTTTTACTGTTTATCCTGAATTCTTCTCCTGAAAAAAAGAAATGATAGATCAAATCATATTTTTTTTGCTTTTTTATTTAGAAAATAAACATATTTATATTTTAACGTGAGTCACGCAAAATTGAATTACAGCCAATACAACATACCATTAACTTCTCAATGGTATTTAATTTATCTGTGAAGGGGTGGTTTGTATAATAATTTGGAATGAACTAGCATTCAATGCTTAATTATTAATTTTGATTTAAAAATAGCGCATTGTAATCGGGTCTGAGGTTACATACAAAATTTCAAAAGAATCCGATCAGAGGAAGTGGTTGGATATAAAACGACTCGCGTGGTTGAAAAAGCAGGAATGAATGTCCAAGCTTCCTGATTTCCCTGTCTTCCCGAAAAGCGGGCATCTTCACTAATTATTATCACCCATCAATCCTTGTAGTTGCGTTGCCACAGGGAATCGTACATCACTGTCAGCTGTCCAAAAAAGGCGAAGGCGCTTCGGTCCAGAAGAAAGACATCTTTGAGGTGGTCTCACACAGCACGTGCACTTACTTCCACGCCCATAGTTTAATGAGTTTGTTTTTTTTGGATATCATATTCAGCCGACGCAGCAAGACGCTTAACTTTAAAATCAACTTTAATTTTTGAGAATTTCTCCACAATTGTTACTGATAAAGAAGTTTGAGCGTAACCAATAACTTTAATTCTTTAGCATAAGAAATTAACTATAAAGCATTTATTAATGACATAGAAAAAAATATCGAGGATAACGGAAGCTAAATTTAAGTTTTACGCGCAAGTGAGAAGCAATGAATGAGTAAGGGAAAAAATAGCACTTTTTAAAAATATATATTTTAAACATATAGTGGCATTATTCGAATCTTTTTTTTTTCAACGCGAAAAAAAAAAAAAAAATAAATAAGTAAATTATAGTTTAAAAAAACTAAAAAAATACACTTTTGGAGTTAATCAAACTAACATGCACTTATACATCAAAATGAAACATATTTTAGCCTTTAGAGTTAATAATAGTATTAAATATACTACTTTTAAATTTGCTAAGAACGTGAACTTTTTCTTTTATTCAGAGTTACATACCAACAACTGAAACACTAATAATACATCAGCACTAGGTGACCCGTGCGGAATTCCGCAAAAAAACAAAAACAAACTCTAAACTTAAAATTTAATACGACAATTTTTATTGGCTTCATTTGCACAACATCGCCATCTACTGCCGTCGTTCTGACAACTTTTCAGAGATCAAAGACACGTTCACTTTTACAACTACTACAAAAGTGATACCCTATATTAAAATCAAATACCCAAGGCTACTACTAAACTAAATACTAACGTTATCGCAAAACTACCATAGTATTTTGAAACAATAAAAGTTACAATTAAGGTTTACCGAGCTAAGCCTTGGCTTGAAATGTCGCATTTAAAATTGATTTGAACAACAATGTAACGATTTTAACAGTTGAGCAAAAAATTTAACTTTTTCAAACTTCAATCGCTTATAAGTCGCTTAAACGTGGATTTTCGAGATTCTCGTTACGCGGCGCTAGCGGAGAAACGTTCTAAAGAACGCATTTTTTTTAATCTTTCGAATGAAATCAAAATGGAGACGATACGACAATTATTTTGCTAGATAGAGTCAATTTTGTGCCCAAAAATTGAAGTTCGAATAAAAAACGAACCGACACTTTTTAGAGGGTGGGTCTAATTTTCGTCAATAGCCCGCGGGATAAGCTTCAAAATCATAAATTTTCTTGCAATTCGATAAAGAAATGAGTCAGTTTCGACCGGGTATAGGATTCGGCTTAGAGAAATAATATATGAAGATGTGATACAGTTTAGGCTTCAGTTTTTATATTTACATTTGTAAAGAACGTGAATTTTGTCTTTTATTTAGAGTTGCATACATACTGACAAACAAACCCACATGTAAAACTAATAAAAGCGTATTTAAAAAAAAATGCTTGAAAATTGCAGATATTAAAAATTTCCTTCGTTAGACGGTTAGTGACGATAGCCATAGAAGAGTATGTTTCCAAAATTTTCAAAACGCCCAAGTTAAAGTTTTATTTTATTTTATTTTTATCTGGGGGAATTTCTTCAAACTAAATTTTAAAGTAATAAAATGAGTATACTTGCACTTGTAGTTGAAATTGATTTTTTCGCTTCACAACAAATCCTGATTGCCCTATTTACTCCTCGATTTGAAAGGCAACAGATTTTATAATTTTTTTGTACTGAGTCGTTACTAAAAATTTGAAACAGTAGGTTTTAAAAACATTTTTACTGCAATAACTTAAAATGCCAGTTCTGTAAATTATTCACTGTCTGTGTAAGTATGACCATCGATCTGCTCAATTCTGGGTTATTGTGTGTTTCCGACATTGTATGACTGGCAAGTACTGTAAGGAATAATACGTTGGTCAGTAATATATTTTTAAAATTATTTAGTTTCTAGTGGTTACTAAGAGCAACTAAAGTGTTTACAAAACTCCTTACTGATGTTTTCTTCTTTTTTTTATAAGTTTTTGAAAAGGGCTAAATGCTCTTACTAATTATTTAACAATATTTTCTCTTTTTAAATGTTTTTTTTTAATGCAAGAGGATTACTTTTAAGTTACGAAAACTCTGAAAACATATAGTTGGCAAGAAGGGGGGGGGGGGATATCTCCGTCAGGGGGCTCTTTTTTTGAAAAAAAATTATTACCCTAGCAGCATCATCTCATCGGCCGATGATCGGCCTTTCATCGAAACCCGATGAAATTCTCATCGGCCGATGATCCAATATGTCTCATCGGCCAAGCAGAATCCGAGTAGCAAAATCCGATGAGAATACGATGAGATTTGGAGCAATTTACGAGCAGAACAGTCCCGTGCCGAGAAATTTCATCGGGAAACTTAATCGGAAGGATATCGTTTTCCAATGGAATATAGCTCGGCTTATTTTCATCGGGAAAGTTGATCGGAAGGATATCGCTTTCCGATGAAAAGTAGCTCATCAAAAACTGTGCTCGGATACTGATCGGAACGATGTCATCGTGCGTTACAGGATCAGTTTACGAGGAGTTTGTTGATCGGCCGAGCAAAATGCGATGAGTTGATGCTACTTGTGTAAAGTACTTTACAAATAACAGTAAAACTTAAATATTTCAATTTTGCTGCACCGTTAGATATAGTGCGGAGCTGGTTAGTTGAGCTATCACGTTGATAATGTTTACCTGTATTTGGAAAAGGGGGCGGAAGGGGGTGGAGGGTCAACTAAAATCGGGCGCGTTATTCCTGCAGAAATAATAAACGTAATCTAATCATGGAATTGTTGCAACCATATGTAATGTATGAAAATTCGTCATATTAGTGGGGGAGGGGACAGGTTTAAATCTGAATTCTGCATGGACTGCTTTCAGAAATAATATCTGTATCCTTAGCAAGATTTGTTTCAATATCTCAAGAGTATAGAAATATCCCACCTCCCCTCCTCTCAAAAAGCAGGGGCCTCAATATGAGGCTGAGCTTCTCCTACCTTCAGAAGTTAATCGAGCCCTGTATACACAGAAAATCTTAAAATAATTTTCGAACATTTTTTGAACTCGAACACTTGCCCCAAAATTTTTGAACACATTGAAGCACAGTTTTTTTTACGAAGTTTACGGAGCAGTTATTGTTCTGAGAAGTATTTAGTTCAACACAGTGGTTTACGCTTAAAGTTTTTAGTCACGCATTTCAGAACATTTTTTAATCACTCACACTGTCTCATATTTTTTACAACACTTCTAAGCACATCACTATTTGCGTGTCTTTCTAAATGAAACACTTATGGAATACTTTTCTGTTCATAAATCCGTTGGTTTTTACAATAATTTTTTGCTATCCATTTTATAGCCAATTCGACCTGTTAAAGATCTCAGCAGATGTGCTTAGATGCTTTCGTTGGTCAGATTTGCATAGCGCGCGTTGCTTTTGATATTCTATAACTGGAAAGAAATAAGTAGGTGTAGGTACTTTTAAATACCAAAAATAAAATTAAGAAAATAAAGTTAATGGATGCTAAATAGTGCAAGTAATTCAATACGCATGATTCAAGGTTTGTTTCAACTCTGAAGCATATGTATGCAATTATTTGTGCTTTATTCAAGCTGTTTTGCATTATTTTAAATCAGTATACATTACACATAAATTTATAAAAAACCAGAATAATGTTTGTTTAAAAAACATGGTATAAAAATTTGTGAAATTAAAAGTGCCGGTAATTCAAACCAAACGCAATTTTATTGCAATGAATTCGTTTTCTCTCTTTTTTTGAGGAAACCACACGATCTGCAGTCATTAGCAGCTATCTTTTCATTCAATTGTTGCTATCACTTGCTCCGAGGCCAGCGGAGAGAAGAAAGAGTCGTCCGTAGGGGGTCTCACAGCAGGGGTCTTTTGCTACCAACCACCCCTATGTTCTCTTAAGTGGGCCGGATTCGGCCGGCCTCAGCTCTAAGCTACAAAGCCGGTATCGGCCGGAGCCGGCTTTAAAGAGTTAAAGTTAGGGCAAGTGTAAAAACTGCAAAGTGTTACAGGGCCGGTATACAAGTGATAAAAGTGATATCTTCAGATACTTTTGCAACATGTCGCCAGATAAAACCAAAACTAGTAAAAATGATGCAAAGCAGGAAAAACAACAACTATTTACAAGATTTGTAACAATATTTTCACCGATTTTCGCTCCGGAGCGTTCTTATCGGAACAGCTGGCTACTTGCCAAAATCTTGTTCGGAGCAAAAATGGAATAAGAAAGCGCATTCAATGCGATGTACTTCTTGTCATTTGAAAGAATGCACTGTAATTAATACTTGTTTATGAAAGAAAAAAATGCTGTTTATATAGGCCAGTGTTCTATGCAAAACAAATTTGAAACTTTTTTTTTATTTTCTGATTTCTAGTACTTAATCGATCGGTTATAATCGTTAAAATACTAAGTTAACCATGCACAAGAAGAAAAAAAAAAAAAAAACACTATGACTACTGTAACACGGGGGCATCCATATTCCATTGTGGTAATTTGATGTGTACCCCTCCCCCCTTCCCTTCCTCCAGAAAAAGGTAAAGTAACAACTTTTCATGTTGTATCAAAGTATGAACTTTTAAAATTTCTAGAAAATATAATTTTTCTTAATATGGTGCAACAAAAGTTTGAATGAAGAGGCAAATATGCATTTTGAACGTATTTTAAGTAAAATATGCACAATATGCCTATGTAACCACCCCCCCCCCCCTCCGCAATAATGAGCACTATTTACCTCTGAAATTTGATAGATTTGTTCAACTGCAGCCTACTAAATTCTTTTTCTCAAAAATGACACGTGTGATTCTTCAATGATAGTAGTTCGTAATGTTACGTTCCTCTGTTTCTCTGTGGTCTTCTCTTTCCTCCCCCTATCTCTGACCGGACGTAGGTATCCGATTTCAAGAGTGCAGGTGCAGGGCCTTGGCGAGGGGGACCAATGTCGTTATGGAAATGTGCTCAAGCGTGGACACACTCATATGGAAGCAAATAGTACCCATTCCTTGAGTCGATTTTTTCGTACAAAACAATTTACACAGCACTGTGATGTTTCCCACTAAGAATTCTACAAATAGAAACTTCGGACTCAAATTTAATATGATTTCTATTTCACAGTGAGTGTGAGTAGGTAAAACGTCTTAAGCAATAATGATATCGATAGGAAATGCGCTAGGAAAGAAATTTACTAACATACTATATATAAGCGGGAAAATACCTCTCCCCCCCTTACGCCCCCCGTCACAATTTTCTACAATGATAAAGAAAGAAAAACATGTATATATAAATGTATTTTTAAGTTATCTTAATTTAAAAGAGAAAAAAAACTTCGTAGTAAGAATAAACTACTTTAATTGATTGACGGATTAGCGCGCGTACATAAAAAAATTAATAATCAAACTCACGAACAGTTATAAAATTACATGTACATGTTTCAAGGGCACAATAGATGCAAAAAAAATATGAATACAAAAAGAGTGTTTTGAAATTACTTCGTTGAATCTCAACTCTAAGCTCACATCTTTATGTACTGATAAAGGAGTTTCTCGTAACCCTGAAACACGTGTATGAAATTTTATTGCTATTTATGTGCTGTAGTATTTGGATTCACCACCTATTTAATGATGTTAATGAAAACACGAGTTGCAAGTTTATTAAATTTTCACTGCCAAATTCGTTTTAATATCAAATCTTGTCCAAAATGATTAAATGATACATTTTATTTAAAAAATCATATAAAAAAATGGCAACTGTTTGCGGAACATTTTTTTGAAGAAATCAGCACATGAGACTTTCACAAATAAGCTCCAACTTTCAAAATAGCGCGACAAAGCGCGGCAACCACTTAAAAAGCTTTCACTTGTTCTAAATTTGGGAAAAAGCCATTAAAAATTTCTCACCTTAAGCCTTTTTTAATTTTTTTCACGACAAAAAATAAAACTATTCACTTCGAATCAAAATTTAACTCAAGGCCCTGACAGTTCTCCAACCAGTAAAACTGGTTTGGTTTTATTCCATTCATTTATAACGTCACAAAAAAATCTACATCAAAACGTAATAATTACGCTGAAACGTAACAAAAAGCGAAAATTATAACGGAAACTTCATCTTTGACCGAGGCTAAGAGCAGTTGTATGTGGCTCAAGTTTCCAAAACTGGTGCCGATCGATGCACCAGTTAATCAACTATTATAAAATAAATTTTCATAAAAATCGGATAACTTTTCAATTTTCGACTTTTGACCAGGATTTTCACTCAAATACTCCACTGTGCGCCGCGGCGTATCTGATGAAACACATTTTTTTTCTCCCGAATTTTGCAAAGTGCGGCGTATACGGTGGTGCGGCTTATCTACCCGAAAATACGGTATGTTTGAGAAAATTTTTAGAACCATCCGTCATTCTTATTAACAGTGCGCTGGATTAAAGCTTTGTTGATTTTTCTGCAATATAAATCTACTTCTATAGACTATTAACAATAGAAACCTCTATCCTACGTGATAGATCTCGTAATAATTAATCAATAATATAGCTTTTTTTATAACTGTCACTGCCGCAGTCATTATTTCCTCTGAGGGGGGGGGGACATAGAAATCCTTACGTGCATACATATCTACGTCCCTAATTGTAGTCTATTTTTGAGATGTCAAATAAATATACAGCATAGGTTCTCGCAGATTAAAATTTTAGCACAGTTTTATGCTGCCGATGCGGCGTATCTGACGAATCAATTTTTCTTTTCCTCCTGAATTTCGTGAAGTGCGGCGTACACGGCTTACCTCCCCGAAAATACGGTAATATTTATTAAGTCACATAACAAACATTTCAAATTTAAATGCAACATGGAATCTATATATAGAGATAAATGGATGTATGTGTATACAGTTGTTTGTATGTTTGTTCCTGATACAAATCCAGTTTTCGTCGAATTTTCATCAAACTCGGCACAGAGGTCCCTGGATGTACTAGCATTCACACAGGCGGAGTTTTAAAATGTTAAAAAAATCCAAGAAGCTCAAAGTTCAAATTTTTTGTCTCAAAATGGCCATTTTCTTTCAATTTTGAATAGATAATGATAGAGATAAGCCTTTAAGCATACAAGCGGAAAAAATACAACACATTTAAATATGCGTATTTGCCAACAAAGATGACGACGAATTATCAATTTAAGGTCATCTACTTCATTTTGGCGTGAAATAAGTTAAAAACAATTATAATTGGATATGTTACATTAATGAGCACCCGGGCAACGCCGGGTAATGAGCTAGTGTGTTATACAAATGCGGTTACAGTCTGCTGACCTTGTAGATGGCTTCTCCGCCGATGACGAAGATCTTGTCCAGCTTCTCTCTGATTGGCGGGGACTGCAGCCAATCCAGGGCCTTCTCGAAAGAGTCCGCCACGCAGTCCGCGCCCTCGAGGGATCTGAGGGAGGAAAAAGTCCGATTCAGACATCGCTCGGAAAACGGCAAAAGCTCTAAAATTTCTGAAGGGTGTTTCGAATCGGGCTTTTTCAAAAAAGCCGATTCTTTAGGTTTCATAGAAGCAGGGGAGTCCCGAAAAGAGGTCGCCGTGACCTCCTAAACAGCATTGTAGTGTTGAAGTTTTGTTATTGATCAGGGCCCAATGCAGGCCGATTTTGCTACTTTTTATCGGTACCTTTACAAAGATAAAATAACAAAAACGGTACCTTCACAAAAACTGTTGGTATTGACATTGTTCAAAAACAATGGCAAAGAATTGAAAACAGCGTTTTTATATCATAGATAAATAAAACGTTGCAACATTTTGGCGATAACTGCAACTTATAGTAACCCTGTTCTACTCCGCTTGATTTCTACTGCAACCCTACTTCCCATCCTCAGGGCAACGCCTGTCTTGCTGGCAGGCAACAACAGCAGGGGCAGGGGCAACAACAGGCATTATTTGTTTTTCGTTTGGATTCCTTTATTAGACAGGTTGGTTATGGTTGATGTTTTTTTTTTCTTAATTTATTCCACTTCCTTATCGGATGATTTGGAGAATAAAATAACATCTGAATAAGCAGAAATGCTATCACCCTTTTCAAAATAAATCTTTTCAAGGGCATTACAGTTATGGTTTTCAGACGTCAGACTCTAATTTGTTTTGTTTTTAAGCAATAACTAAACACAAACTGAACTTTGGAAAAAAAAAACTTTCACATCGTATAAGCTGCAGGAGTTAAAATTCAGCTTTTAAACAGGTATAAACGGCACCTTATCTATCCCAAAATACTGCATGTAAATAAAAGGAAAATTCAAGAATAAACTGGAACACTTATTTTATTTCTATTGATAAGTGGAATTTAAGGTTGTTTACTGTTATGAAAGGAAGAAAAATATTCTTCAATTTACTCACAGGCATGTTATTACTTTTTTTTTTTTTTTTTTTTGAGTATTACTTTTTTTGAATATTACTTTTTTTTTTTTTTTTTGAGTATTACTTTTTTTTTTTTTGAGTATTAGTCTTTTTTTATGGTGTTAGTAATTCATAATTTTATTTGACAATGTAAGTTCTTTTTGTATTATTTAATAATATGATTATAAATGTAACAATGACATGAGTTTTTTGTCAAAAAATCAATAACTTAAAATGTGCTGTGAAAAAACAGCGAACAAGAAGTATATTCACAAAAATAGGATGAAGATTAAATATATTCACAAAAATAGGTAGTAAGATAAAAATCCTGGATTGGGCCCTGTTGATATTGCATTTCAAATTGATATTGGAACTGAATTTTTAAATTGGAATAATTATTGCTTATTTTGATCTCCAAGTATTAAAAAAAAAAAAAATAGTGTAAAATTCAGGTGTAGTTTTATCTCCCCAAAAACATCCCCCGCCAAGAAAACCTTAAACACTCAGCCTTAAACAGTTATGATATCGAGTTTTCCCGCCAAGTTTGTGCCAAACTACTCCTCGCCTGTATGGATAGTTCGTTTAAATTGTTTTCTGTCCTGCCAGGCGGGAAGTTTTTACTCATCAAGCAACCACCTCACTTTACAAAACTTCCCGCCTAACAGTACTGAAAACAATTTAAACGAACTATCCATACAGGCGAGGAGTAGTTTGGCACAAACTTGGCGGGAAAACTCGATATCATAACTGTTTAAGGCTGAGTGTTTAAGGTTTTCTTGGCGGGGGATGTTTTTACAACAGAGTTGTTTTTTAGGGAGATATCACATCTTTTTGCAATAATATTACCCCAACAGCACCAAACGTTAGATGGACGTTCAACGACATCAAAAGACGACTTTTGGACGTTTGAACGTCCATCAGGACATAAATGAACGTCCATCGGACGTTTCGTGCTGTTGTTGTATTACTTTATCAGTGTTTTTTTCCCACTTCAACATTTTTCTTGGCAGCCGACGTATGGCTTTCTTGGAGGCATGCACTTAGCGCATAAGTTCAAGGCTCTATTTCAGTCGAGGATAAGTTTGAAATCAATCACAATGTACCACCCGAACAGACACAAAACAAAGCTAGTTGCTAACGAGAACTATGATTAAATTAAAAATTAAAAAAAAAAAAAAAAAAAGACCCGACTTCCAATTAAAAAACTGCCGAACTCATATTAAAATAAACTAAATTGAAGACCCCTTTTAAAAAATTTATGCAATAAAATCAATTACGAATATTTTATTTGTTAGCAAATAGAAACTGGCAATAGATGAAATTTTAAATAATTGAGTTTTCTTTCCTCGTCGCCTAACAATGACATACTATTAGTAATGACAATCGCTTGAATAAATGCTCAGACGTTGAACAGAACTAGAAATCGGACAAATTTTAAGCATTAATAACTCTGGCCTGTGATGACCCCGGGGGGTAAATTTTGGTTATACGTCCTCAATGTCTCATCGAGAATATTCATACCAAAAATCAACACTTAAGACCCCCGGGGAGAAAAGATACGGAAAATAAAAACGAGGGGGGGAGGGGGGGGTCGAAAAACCCCTATGCCGAATTTTGGGACAAAATAAATGTGGGTGCAAAAGTTAGAGCTCAATCCGAGTTACCGTTTAGTCTGGACCCCTGTCAAACAATTTTTAAAAGGTGTGAAAAATAGCGATTTTATAACATATATCACCCCTCCCCCTGAGGGTCCTGGATGTTTTGCTTTAGTATGTGCCGTCAGGGGCCGCTGGAGATTGAGTATACCAAAAATCAACTCTAGGGATCTTTATGGGGCTGAGATACAGAGGGGTGAAAACCCCGGTTTGGTTACTCGCGTAAACAGTCCTTTGGTCGCTCTTTTACATTTTTCTTGGAGAAGGAAATTTCTTGGCGGCTTGTATTTGGTTTTCTTGGCGAGGCGGGACGCTCCCGCGTCCCGTGATTTCTAATACCCAGCGCTCGCAGTCGACTTTTTCAAAATTTTTGGGTAATTTTAGGAACATATTTGGGGCGATTCACGATTTTGTTTGACTAAATAGGTCCCTAACTGTACTTACTACTAGACAAACCAAACTGAAAATACATTTATTTCTTACAGCGTAAAGTACGACCTTCAAATACTTTCACAAAAAAAGAAAAAAAAAAAGAGTCGAAGAAAAAAAAGAAATAAAGTTTTTAAGTTATATAACATGTTCGTGAGTCAAAAGGCACTTTAACTTGCAGTCGTGATTCCAAATTTTCATTTTCAAAGATAGGCATATCTGAGATTTTCCAGTCGACCAGCTTTTCGGATATTAATTCCGTTCAATGATTATTCCACAATGTTTTAACTACAGCAGCTTTCTACAGCTGTTTTTAAATGCTATTTCACTAGACCTAGAGATAATATTCATTCTTTAAACTCATTAATATTTTAGTTATTTCAACAAATCTGCAATTTACATTTTTTTCCCCAATTAATTAGTTTGCAAGTTTTTTCTTTTTATCTAGTAATTCAGCCGTGCCCAGAAAACCATTCGTGAAGTTCTCCCGTGTGGCCCACTATGTTAATGTTACGAATCGAAAACTATCTTGCATCAAACAATTTTTTATTAGTAATTTTTCTTCCTGATGTTTTCGAATTATGTAAGAAACTAAAGACAATCGATTTTCCATCGCCTGAAAACTGTAGAAAATCTTAATGTATCTTCTGCATAAATATCATTAGGTAATGCCACAGCTTTATAAATTCTATTAGCAGCGCTTAGGCATTTTGGTTTGAAAATTTTGAAATTAGCTAAAAACAAAACATGCTTGTTAACATATTTTCTGTCAGTTTCTTAATTATCAGAAGAGTTTTGAATGCATAAAGTTCTTCAGACCGACGACAATCTTTTGATTTGAAACCAGTCGTGTATTGTCAAAAGTTCATATGCTCGCTTCTCAACTCTGCCCCTAATAGTCTGTCCCAAGATGAAAAATATGTAAAAAGTGCATTTTTAACGAAGCATTTGGTAAAATGTATATCTATCACATTATACATCTAGCAGGCGCGTAGCGAGAGGGGGGGCTGAGGGGGCTGCAGCCTCCCCCGAAATTTTAACTCTCGGTTGTGGTTTCTATTAGGACTATGGTCCTTGTTTCGATGAAAAATCAGAAAATGTGTCACTGCCACAGCAGTAGAAAACAATACATTTCGACCTACAGAAAGAAGGAATTCGCTTATTCCTTAGTCGAAGGGGTGGCAGGACACTTATTCTCACAGACAGAATGTCGTTACGTTTATGAGCGTGATTCTAGGAAAGAACAAGGGGGCAGACGAACGACGAACGTCCCTACGCTACAACCGCAGAAGAATATTACCGCAGAACTGTTTTTATTCCTTACTTAGAAGATTTAGTTGCAGCTCTCCAGGAACGCTTTCTGACCCATGGAGCAAACATTTAATGCCTTCAAAATTTACTCCCTAAGAATATTTCGGAAATGAGCTCATTTTCTGAGATTGAAGTGTCAGCCAAGTTTTATGAAGATGATCTAACAGGGTTAAGAGAGTCTATGGAGGGAGAATGGGAACTATGGCAATTGAAATGGATATCCGAAGTTAATAAACCAGCATCAGCAATTGAAGCTTTAGATGCATGTGATAGGAAAATGTATCCCAACAACAAAGTGTGTACTGTTTTTAGAATGTTATTAAAGGAATTAAGCAGCCTGATAGATTTTTAACTACTTTCTGACGATTCAACAAGTTGTGTCGTCATTCCAGAAAAAAATTCGGATTTCTTTTATTCTCCGTTTTTAAGCAAAAAAAAAAAAACTTTGTAAATACATTTTTAAAGTGTGACAATCTTTTAAGTAGTTTTCGCTATGTTCGCTAGAAATTTTGTTTGTTTGTGCTCAACCCATATTCCTATTGCTTTCGTGTTTGTTTATTCTTCTCCAGAAAATCCGTCAGGGCTTAAGAACATTTTCAGGTGTGTTGCTATTTATCAAAATTATTAACATATAAATTAATTACTACTGCTGGTGCTGTTATTTTACCTACTTTTTACTCAATACTTTTTCATAAAAAATAATGTTACTATGTTTTTATATGTTTTGATTAATTTGT
>JAXGGA010011821.1:0-40949 GCA_038373865.1 Uloborus plumipes | reverse complement strand
AAGAAATACGTGCGTGATTAAAAAAATTAATGCATAAGTAAACGAAATGAACTATTTCACTTTGCCCCATCCACTTTGCCCCGCGTGCACTTGACAAATGACATTGAACATTTAAAATCAAAATTCGCTTAATATAAACGAAATAAGTATTGTACTGGATACCAGCAGACCTCAATTAATGCTTAAAAGGATAACCACAAAAACTTGATAATTGTACCATAACAAAAAATATTTTTTGAAAAAACAGGAATATTACAATAAGTGTATCGAATTTTGAAAAGGACTTAAAAATAATTTTTTCTTCGATCTTCAGATCTATTTATTTGTTGAGAGGAATAGACTGTATGTCTAGGGACTTCGTCAAAATATTGCTAAATAGGTGCCTCTGCAAACTGTAAAAATATTTTGCCATTTCACTTTGCCCCTCTATTTCACTTTGCCCCACATTCCTATACTTATTTTTTTTTCTTCTTCTTGTTATTTTTAGGTGTTTTGGCTCTTACTTCTTTTCATTTCATTTCAGTATACTCGGGACTGCGAAAGTTATTGGACTTCAATAAGTCTGCCTACATGGAGTTTTAACACAACCTACCTCAACGCACGTTTTTGTTTCTGCTTTCATCTGAGGAACCATGTCCAAAAGACCATTGGTGATCGTTACTCCTCCTTCTAGAGAGAGATACTTAGATTGACAGAAGGCTTTGCCAATCAGCGGTGAACCATAAACTAAAAGCAGCAAATCAAGAGGCGGCAAAAGTTTTCTGACGAGTAACGGCTCATTTGATCTCTGTAACACATTCCAACCTGTTTTGTGTCATCGTTCGTACGGTTAGTCCAATACGTGTGTATTATTGTTTGTACACCCACGCACGCAAGGTGAGCTTTGTTTTACTTAAAAATACATGCTATTCAGTTATAGTTGGAAAAGTATCAGCATAAAGAAAAGCAGTCCTTGGCATCATACCGGTTTCTTCGTTTTCGAAACTGAGAAGAGAACGTTAAAAACGGAGAAAGTGTGTTGCATAAGTGTTCAGATTCAACCAGACACTTCTGCCCATGTGAATCCTCTTCCACAAAATGTTAATTTCGGATTAGTTTTACGGCTAGATCTTGATGAAAGTGTGCCTTAAATGTAAGTTATGGTAGCCAAAACTAGGAGAAACTGAATTTAATTGAAAATTAAAATCATTTCTGACTCTAAAGTAGCAAAAACATGGCTGTGACATACGTAAACTGTGACACATGTAAAAAGCTTGTTCTGTTTTTTATTCTTCAAAGCCCGTTCTAGAGCTTCAGTTACGAGAAGGGAGAAGAATACCAGTTAAATTTTTTGTTAACTTTTACCGTATCAGCAAAAGTGAGATCTCTCATTTAAAAAGGAAAATACTATTATATATTGTTATTTCCTTAACCTTTTAACGTTTGAAGACTGAAAAAACTTTTGACAGTCCATTTTGATGAAAATGCAGCATCTTTTGAATGAATGAACGCTTTTATATATTTTTCTGCAATGGCATATCAGTCGGATATCCATCATTGCTCTAAGGAGAATTATTTGTGCAAACATTGCCTAAAGGCATTTTCCAACGCTTCCCATTTGAAGACACATCTAAGAATCCACACCGGGGAGAAACCGTATACCTGTGAACATTGCTCTAAGGCATTTTCCAACGCTTCCCATCTTAAGACACACTTGAGAATCCACACCGGGGAGAAACCGTATTCCTGTGAACATTGCTCTAAGGCATTTTCCGTCGCTTCAGCTTTAAAGACACATCTCAGAATCCACACCGGGGAGAAACCGTATTCCTGTGAACATTGCTCTAAGTCAATTTCCAACGCTTCAGCTTTAAAGACACATCTCAGAATCCACACCGGGGAGAAACCGTATTCCTGCGAACATTGCTCTACGGCATTTTCCGATGCTTCAGCTTTTAAGAAACATCTCAGAATCCACACCGGGGAGAAACCGTATTCCTGTGAACATTGCTCTCGGTCCTTTTCCTACGCTTCAGCTTTAAAAACACATCGCAGAATCCATACCGGGGAGAAACCGTATTCCTGTAAGCATTGCTCGAAGGCATTTTTCTCTGCTTCAACTTTACGGGAACATCTCATAATCCACACCGGGGAGAAACCGTATTCCTGTGAAGATTGCTCTCAGTCCTTTTCCTACGCTTCAGCTTTAAAAACACATCTCAGAATCCACACCGGGGAGAAACCGTATTCCTGCGAACATTGTTCTAAGGCATTTTCCGACGTTTCAGTTTTAAATGTACATCGGAGAATCCATACTGGAGAGAGACCATTTGCCTGTGACTATTGCTTTAGGTCATTTTCCAGAGCTTCAGATTTTAAGAGACATCAGAGAATCCACACCGGAGAGAAACCGCATTCCTGTGGTTTATGTTCAAAGGCATTTTCCAATTCTGCAGATTTGAAGCAACATCTGCGAATCCACACCGGGGAGAAGCCGTATTCCTGTGAGCATTGCTCCAGGGCCTTTGCATTCGCTAACAGTTTAAAGAAACATCTGAGGATCCATACTGGAGAGACACCATTGTGAGGATTGTTTAAAGGCATTTTCCCGTCTCCAACGCTTTATTCAGACTACTGAAGCCTGTATCTTTGCGACCGACAGATTGAAAAA
Source organism: Uloborus plumipes (assembly GCA_038373865.1). Taxonomy (NCBI): domain Eukaryota; kingdom Metazoa; phylum Arthropoda; class Arachnida; order Araneae; family Uloboridae; genus Uloborus; species Uloborus plumipes. The sequence goes on along the minus strand of JAXGGA010011821.1, from coordinate 38,299 downwards.
AACGTCAATGCATTGTAAAACAACGCCCCCGAAATAGTAAATGCCCACTGCTTTCTGGTTTTTAACCCAGAGCAAAAATTTTCTCTTTGTTCATAATACACTGCCATTTATCTTCGAAAACTTATCTTCTTCGAAACGAAGAATATTGTCAGAAAAATTTACAATTGGTTGGTTTCCAAATTTAAATTCAAAAATTAACCAATCAGAATATTTAATTCGAATGTTTTCTGGATCCATTGCTAATAGCTGCAGCCGCAAGATGGCGCTTTGTTTCAAATAAATGCCTCCCGCTTTAAGGCAAATGTAGTAGGCATTTGGTATTAAGGAGGCGTTGAGTAAAACCAGGGGCAAGCAAAAGAACCCCAGTGCATATGAATTTAAAAAATAAAAACTCTTAATATTTAAAACATGTTGTGTAGTTCTTTCAATCACACACACAGAACATGCAGTTATACATATTTTCAATGATGGGGGTGGAAGTTAGATGAGTGTATCATATTCACTTAACTTTGATTTCATGCTGCTAAATATGTATCCAAAGAAATTAATAGATGTAACAGTTTCAAGCAATACAACTCGAGTACAATTTTCCTAAACCTGTGGGAAAGCGCTGTATTTCCTTATCTGGGGCTACTCGAGAAAGTGCAGTATGCTCTGTGTTTCCGAAATCTGCGACTCATTTCTGTGACGTCGCCAATCATTACGTCAAATACTGCAAATGTTCTCACACGACGTAATCGTTATTTCAGCTTATATTCATCTAAATAGCATTAAAATCTTGTTGCTCATGTAAGGGAGTGCAAGGCAAAGTGAAAAAGTTGAGATAAATTAACTCTTTCAAAATGAAAAAATTGGAAATTTGTTTCGAACATTATTGTGCTCAAAGATGGAAAAATGTTTTTTTTTAATACAACTTGAGTTGAAACATTATTTTTCATTTTTGGCAGTTATTTTGTGCCTTCAAACTAAAATGAAAAATGTTCACCTGAAAAAAACAAAGGCAATGTGAGAAATAAAATATGTTTAATGAAACATTTTCTATCTGATTGGTTAAAAATATTTTTCATCAAATAAATGTATAAATAAACGAATAAGTGAATTAATAAAGCAATAAACGAATAAATATAATTATGTGTATGAAAATGTATGTATGTTCCTTATACAAATCGTTTTCGTCGGATTTTCATCAAACTTGGCACATCATTGTTCAAAGTCATTTTCCGACGCTTCAGGTTTAAGAATACATCTCAGAATCCACACCGGGGAGAAACCGTATTCCTGTGAACATTGTTCTAAGTCATTTTCCGACGCTAGAGCTTTAAAAACACATCTCAGATTCCACACTGGGGAGAAACCGTACTTCTGTGAACATTGCTCTAAGTCTTTTTCCATCGCTTCATCTTTAAAGAGACATCTGAGAATCCACACCGGGGAGAAACCGTACTCCTGCTAACATTGTTCTAAGGCATTTTCCTAAGCTTCATCTTTAGAAGCATATCGGAGAATACATACTGGAGAGAGACCATTTGCCTGTGACTTTTGCTCTAAGTCATTTTCGAAAGCTTCAGGTTTAAATATACATCAGAGAATCCATAGCGGAGAGAAGTCGTATTCCTGTGAGCATTGCTCGAGGGCCTTTTTATCCGCTTCTAGTTTAAAGAAACATCTGAGGATCCATACTAGGGAGACATCATTGTGAGCATTGTTCAAAGGCATTTTCCCGCCTCTAATGCTTTATTCAAACTACTGAAGCCTGTATCTTTGCGACAGAAGGATTGAAAAATGCGTCAATGCATAGTAAAACATCGCCCCCGTAATAGTAAATGCCACTGCTTTCTGGTTTTTAACAGAGCTAAAATTCTCCCTTTCTTCATAATGCACTGCCATCTATCGAAATTCTTCGAAACAAAGAAACTGGCAGGAAAATTAACAATTAGTTTATTTCTCAATTCAAATTAAAAAATTAACCAATCAAAATATTTTTTCGAAAATTGTCTGGATCCTTCGCCAATAGCTGCAAGCTGCAAGGTGGCGCTTTGTTTCGAACAAATGCCTCCCGCTTTAAGGTAAATGTTGTAGGAATTTAGTATTAAGGAGGCGTTGAGTAAAACCAGGAGCAAGCAAAAGAGTCCCAGTACATATGAATTTCAAAAATAACAACTCTAAATGGTTAGAATATGTTATATAATTCTTTCAGTCACACACACAGAACATGCAGTTATAATTATTTCCAACGATGGGGATAGAAATTAGATGAGTGTATCATATTCACTTAACTTTGATTTCATGCTGTTAAACAAGCATCCATTCAAGTTAGCTGATGTAAAAGTTTCAAGCACTACAACTCGAGTACAATTTTCCAAACCTGCGGGAAAACACTGCATTTCCTTATCTGGGGCCAGTCGAGAGAGTGCAGTGGTCTGTGCTCCCGAAAGCTGCGATTCATTTCCGTGATGTCGCCAATCATTGCGTCCAATACTGCAAATGTTCTTATACGACGTAATCGTTATTTTAGCTTATATTCATCTGAAGAGCATTAATATCTCGTTTTTCATGCAGTGGAGTGTGGGGCAAAGTGAAAAAGTTGAGAAATTTACTGTTTCAAAATGAAGAAATTGGAAATTTGTTCGGAACATTATTGTACTTAAAGATGGAAAAATGCAGTTTTTTATACAACTTGTGTTGAAACATTATTTTTCATTTTTGGCAATTATTTTGTACCTTCAAACTAAATATTAAAATGTTCACCTGAAAAACAAAGGCAATGTGAGAAATAAAATATGTTTAATGAAGCATTTTCCATCGGATTATTCAAAATATTTTTCATCAATTGAATCTATAAATAAACGTATAATTGAATAAATGAAGCAATAAAAGCATAAATGTATTTATGTGTATAAAAATGGATGTATGTTTGTTCCTATACAAATCCAGTTTTCGTCGGATGTTTATCAAACTTGGCACAGAGGTTCCTCGATGCTCTAGAATTCACATGGGGGGGGGGGGGGGGTATTAAAAATTTTAAAAAAAAATCCAAAATTTCAAACTTTATGTTTTTTGTCTCAAAATGGCCATTTTCCCTCAATTTTGAATATACAGAGTAATAGAGACTAGCCTTTGTAACGCTGAGGGCCCTGCTCCACATCAGCAAAAAACGCGACCGAAACCGAAAATCCGGGTACTTTCCGTAGAAATACTATTGAATCCGTTTTACGTTCTTGCTTTATTTTTCTGCTTTACGTCAGTGTGGAGCAGGGCCCTGAAGGTTACTTGAAAACAGGAAAGGAATAATTTTGAAGCAAACAAAAATTCGAAACATGAGGCGAGCACTAATGCTCGGAAGAAGTTATTGAAAATCAGGAAGGTATACGCGGGCGTCGTGAAATAACCTTTGGCAGTGTCGCTTCAAGCGAACAATAAGAGAAGAGTGGCAGTGAGCACACAGCGTTGTGAAACTGAAAGGGGATAGATACTCAAAAATACCCGCACTGCACTAAATAAAAGATAAATACACTGGCGGAAAAAAAAATCCCAACACCAAGAAAAAATTTCTGTAGAGTAATGAAATTTGGGTAATGCAATTGTCTAGTTAACATGTTTAATTGATTAAATGTACAAGATCACTGGCTAAGTTAAGCTCAAGAAAATGCTATACAAATGTGAAATATTGTTAATTTAGTAGAGGGTGTAACCTCCAGAATTTTGAAGGCAAGCTTGCAAGCGTGCATGCATTATGTCATACAGGTGCCGAATGTCACTTTGTGGTATGGAGTTCCATGCTTGTTGCACTTGCTGTGTCTATACTAGGACCTTCATTGCTGACTGTGGATGATGCTCGAGGTGCCATCCCATGATATCCCATACGTTATCAATTGGAGACAGACCTGGTGATTTTGCATGTCATGGTAACATGTCAGCACTCTGTAGAGCACATTGCGTTACAGCAGCGATGTGAGGGAGAGCGTTATTCGGTTGGAAAACGCCCCCTTGAATGCTACTCATGAAGGGCTGTACTACTGGTTAAATTAACAGACTGACGACAAATTTTCAATCAGTGAGTTTGGGATAACCACAAGAATGCCCCTGCTGTCGTAGGAAATTGCTCCAGAGACCATAACTCCAGGTGTGAGTCCCGTGTGTCTAGGCCGTAGACCGCTTGGATGCAGGCGGTCCCCTGGCCTCCTTCTGACCAATATACAGCCACCACTGGCACTAATTCAGAATCTACTTTCATCAAAAATTACGACAGATCTCCACTCCGACCTCCAGTGAGCTCTGTCTTGGCACCACTGCCGTCGGAAAAGGCAATGGTTTGCAGTCAATGGAATACCGGCTACAGGCTGCCTGGCTCGGAGCTGTCCTTGAAGTAAACAGTTTCTTACCGTTCCTTGGGTCACGACGGTACCAACTGCAGCTCGAATGTCAGCCGCAGATGCAGTACGATGCGCCACAGCCGTACGCAAGATTCGGCAATCTTCCTTCTCAGTCGTGCCACGTGGCAGCTCAGAACTCGATCTTCTTGAGGTAGTACCATCCCTTGCCCATAGCTTCCAATAATCATGCATGGTGGAAACATTCCCACCCAAGTCTTTCTGCAATATCGCGAAATGAAAATCCACCTTCTCGTAGCCAATTTGTACGACCTCGTTTACACTCGGTGAGCTGTTGATAATGGCTTCTTCGTCTTCTTAAAAGGTATTCCTGGCTAACATGAACGCAATTCGTCCAATTTCACGGAAAAATAATACACACGAGCTTCACAACATGCTTTTAAAACAAGCCTTATTTGCATGTTCTGAGTGACGCCAGCTGCGCCACACTTATGCGCGGAACACGAAATTTCAATCGATGTCATCTTTCCGTTGTATAAACACGCCTACCAAATTTCGTTTATCTAATACAAGTCTTTCTTGGTGTTGGGATTTTTTTTTTCCGCCAGTGTATTTCATTCGATATATTGTTCCCTATACTCTCTCATAACTTTTGAGCAGAGGTGGCGTTAGGAAATGCCCGACAGGGGGGCAAGCTTCCCCGACAGGGGGGCATAAATAAAATTTTAAAATTTACATTCACTAACTCTCCCCCCCCCCTCCCACACTCTTCTTTCTTTCCATTTTTTATGATGCGTAAATACAAAAGTAATCATTCACAGCTTATCATCAAACTAAAAAACGATGATTGAAACTAAATAAAATGATAGAAACATACTAATACAAGTTTTATTATCCGAAATAAATAGATATACGGAGAACGAAATTATTAATTAATGAAAATTTTGTAATTTTTTCCGGGTTTCACCAGCTTAGTTACGTTCGTTTTTTTAATTCTTTTTACTATAAATAAAAATATCGTGCGACCCCCCTTTCCCCCGTTTTCGTTTCTTGAAAAGAAATGAAAAGAAAAGTATGTTTCGTAAATTAAAAAACATTGGTTTTTGGCTGCTTTTTTTGGCTGCAAAAGCTTTTACTATATCATCAAATGATAACTTAGAGAATAATGATAATAATAATAAAAACAAAAATAAATACAAGCTGAGTAACTTTAAATATTTTCAAAACAAAAACAGTTTTTTGAATTCATAATTGAAAAATCGGGAATCGTGTAAAATGAGAGTTCTATCTTTATTCAGTTTATCTCTAGTTTTTCAGTAGTTTTTATTTTGAAATTAAGAAAAAAAAAAGAAGAAAAGGAATGCTTCCAATTGTTAAAAAAAAATCGTTAACTAAATACCAAATGACTAATTGTTTTCCTTTTCACATTCAATATTATATTTAATACGTTTGAAAACTATTTGAAATGAAATAAATTTTAAAAGCCTTAAATACTTTGCAAATTAAAAATATTTTCATAAATTTCGCTTTAGAAAAAATCTCAAGTAAAAAAAATGTAAATTTTACATTTAAACTATCCAATATTCAGCATTAAAAGAAGTGTACAGTGAAATTTTAAGAAACTTAGAAATCCTAAACTTTACTGTGTAAGAAATGGAACGAGAGTATTAAAAAAAAGTTATTATTGAATGAATGTTTATTAATTATCATTTGTTTATTGAATACTTTACGAAACTTCACATATTATGGCTGAAAAATATTCTGTGCAATTTATTTATTTAAAACAAGAATTTAAATTTGAAAATTGGTACTTTTTATTAACGCGAAAATTTCCGGAAACCCGATTAAGTGATTTACTTTAAAACCGGTCATTTTTATTATTCAAATTGTTTAGAAATATATATTTAAAATATTTTTTTAATAAAAAATACGAGCATCCATGTAGACTTTGATGCTTGAAGCAGTTGCTGAATAATCTTATCTGATTAAAGAATAAACCCCTCCTTAGTTTCTGAAAGCGGGACATAATTGATAAAACTTAGAAGGGGAAAAATTTACATTTAACATTTTCCCCAAGAGTTTTGTTTTTTTAATATTTTTTTATCGGCTATAATAGTGCCCTCCTCCATTTTGGCGCACCCCCCTGACTGCTTATACACTGAAGTGACAAAAGTCATGGGATAGCAATATGCAAATTTTCAGATGGCAGTAGCATCGCATAGAACAGGTATAAATGCGCAGTGCTTTTACAGAGCTTTCATTTCTGTTCAAGTTATTCATGTGAAGAGATTTTAACGTGATGATGACCGCACGACGTGAATTAACAGACTTTGAACGCGGAATGTTAGTTGGAGCTAGACGCATGGGTCATGCCATTTCGGAAATCGTTAGAGAATTCAACATTCCCAGATCCACTGTGTCAAGAGTGTGCCGAGAGTATGAAATTTCAGGCATAACATCCCACCATGGACAGCGCAGTGGTCGACCGCCTGCACTTAAATATCGAGACCGGCGACGTCTGCAAAGAGTCGTAAATTCTAACAGACAAGCAACACTGCGTCAAATCACCGTAGAAATCAATGTGGGACGTACAATGGACGTGTCTGCTAGAACTGTGCGGAGAAATTTGGATTTCTTGGGCTATTCCAGCAGAAGACCGACTCGAGTGCCTTTACTGACAGAACGACATCGCTTGCAGCGACTCTCGTGGGCACGTGAGCATATCGGTTGGTCCCTAGATGAATGGAAAACCGTGGCCTGGTCCGATGAGTCACGATTTCAGCTGGTAAGAGCCGATGGTAGGGTTCGAGTGTGGCGCAGACCCCACGAAGCCATGGACCCAAACTGTCAGCAAGGCACTGTTCAAGCTGGTGGTGGCTCCGTAATGGTGTGGGCTGTTTTTTCATGGCATGGACTTGGTCCTCTAGTGCGACTGGACCGAACATTGACTGGAAATGCTTATGTGCAGCTACTTGGAGATCACTTGCAGCCATTCATGGACTTCATGTACCCAAACAACGATGGGATTTTTATGGATGACAATGCGCCATGTCACCGGGCCACAACTGTTCGCAATTGGTTTGAAGAAAATTCTGGACAATTCCAACGAATGATTTGGCCACCTAGATCGCCCGACATGAATCCCATTGAGCATTTATGGGACACCATCGAGAGGTCTGTTCGTGCCCAAAATCCTGCCCCATCAACGCTTTCACAATTATGGACGTCTATCGAGACAGCATGGCTCAATATTCCTGCAGAAGACTTCCAACGACTTGTTGAGTCCATGCCACGTCGAGTTGTTGCACTTCGCCGGGCAAAAGGAGGGCCGACACGATATTAAGAGGTATCCCATGACTTTTGTCACTTCAGTGTATTGCTTGCCACTAGGACTGTCCTGAGGGTGCCAAAATTAGATTGATAGTAGATTTAAAATTTCTCATATGAGTTCAATTTCTAAAAAACCATAGAGCATTTTCTAAAACAAGAGACAGAGTCCAATGTCCAAAAAAATTGTATTACATCATGTAAATTAGATAAACAATGTCTTACCAGTACTTTACCGTCTTTTCCATTCAACCACGATGATAACAACGATAAACATAGATGATTTCCTTTTTCCTGCAACCTGCCCTTTAATTCTTGCCTGTTTTGTGCACCAGATGGTTTTTTAGACGTATTATGAAATCAGTACTTTCTGAAGATCATAGAGGAAATGAGCAATATTAGAAGAGAAGAAATAAATCCGTTGTGGTAGCTAAAGATGACCTTTAGTGAATGATTCTAGAGTATCTTTGATTCTACTGTGTGGAGACAGATAAGGGGAACTTGTGGCTCCGATTCCTAAAACAGAGGCTACCGACAAGGGAACGCTGCAAGGATTTTCCCCTAGGCCAGTGGGGTGAACAAGCTTTCGTCATTGTAAGCTAAAAGGAAGACACCATGTTGACAGTTTTATTGCAGTTTAATCTTGGAAAAGGGACGCATTTTCCGCTTCTTTGTATCGGGGTGCTTTCAAAGCTTCACTTCTCGGAGTGAGTGATTCAAGATGAAACTTTAACTGGTCACTCTCTAAAAGAAAATATATTCAAGCCATTTACTGGCCTCTTCTCACTTTCTCTCCGTTAATCTTTCCTACTCCTTTTAAACATTAAAAGACATTTCTTTAAATTCTTCCTGTGCCTGCATTGAGACTTTTTTTAGGGAGAGCTTTCTTTTAAAAATTTGCCTTTTTAAAAAAAAAATAATGAAAAGAAAATTATGCAGTTACTTAGCCAGTTCAGCACCCCTAAATTCTGGCGCCCGGGAAATGAGCCCGGTTTGCCCTCCCCCCCTCTAGTTACGTCATTGCTAACCCCACTCCCCAACAAATGTTCTTTTCAAAAAACATCTATAAAATTATAACCACTTTAAAAGTTTCTTTTTAGTTGAGAGGCATGGAAATTCCTTTGGTTTTTTCCCCCGCACAGGACAATACTACAAAGTAATATTTTTTCCATTCTACACTTCCACATAGTAAAAAATTAAAATAGTTTCGTCTACACTTATAGGATAATTGCTGAACGCTTTGTAGGCGAAGTTTTCAAATTCTGTTACAGAAGAAAAAATATTGCGCATTTCACCATATGCTGATTTAAATTTAAATACAATAGAAAGAGAGAAAAGCGGAAAAAATTAAACCCGAAGCTCAAAAATATCCGTAAAAGAGACAAAATTAAAAATGAATGGACAAATCGATATTAAAGGATATATACGGAGAAAGAGATTAATTTCGTATCCATCTTTTGGCTTTTGTTTTTTTTTTTTTCATATGTTGTGTCCCAAACTTTATTTGTTGGAAATCCCTTTCCTACTCCAGCCTAGCTCATACGACAGAATTAGCAAATTTTGATACACTATTAAAAATGATAAGAAAAGAAAAAAGAAGAAAATAGCAAAAAAAAAAAAAAAAAAGCCGCCCAGTCCCAAAACAATCTCAAACTTGCTTTTCCAAGTTCTGGCCTTTCATCGAACTTAAATTTTTTATTACTTTAAAATAAAATTAATGATTACAAATGTTATCAGAATCTCTACATCAGAATCTAATACATTTCAGCAGGCCTGCCTTTGGGGGATCGGAGGCGAAAGCAATGCTCCACCTGACTTTGGGAAAATAATTGATTTACATGCAAGTGGGTGTGGTTTTGCTATTTTTTTTTGGTATAATTTACAATGAGTATATACCCCTTGTCCCCCTTCTGGAAAAACGTAGGAAAAAATCTTACATTTTTGTGCATAGAGAATTTTAAAATTACTCAGTGCATGTTTACACTTAAAACAAATTTTCCAGTGGCATAAATGATCTTCCCAAATACATCCTATCATGATTTCGAGTTGATTATATTTTAAACGGCGGAAATATAAATTGACACAAATAATAGAACTTTTAATTTAATCAGCTCAGTTAAAATCAATGCTAACCATCATTCTTCATGCATTATTCAAGCGGCAAAAGACTACATTCTGCAAAAATATCGCTTAATGTTTTAAAACCATCGGCATAGTATAACACAACTATAAATTATATCGATAAAAAGTTATCATATTTTTTTTTTCTTTTAAGGCAAATGTACATGCATGTTAGAGAAGGATATGCAATGCAATTAAATAACAAATTGAGAAGCGAAGCTCTATCATTTCTTTAAATGAAACACAATAAGTTCTTACCTCTGTAATGAAGAAAATTATTTTGAGCTTTAACTTTACTTTCTTCTTACTATACGAGTAAGTGCCTAATTCATTAGACAGAACTTTAAATTGCGTCGAACCACTAGTTACTGGAATCGTCCAACTGTACGACGACTTTTCGAATCGCTTTTGAAAAGTTTCGTCTGAGGTCTTCCATACGGGGACCTAAGCATTTCCCCACTTCCCATTCTACATTTCCTTTGAAAATTTCCGATAGCCTAATTGTCACCACGGTCCTTACGCTGATGGGCTTTTTACGACGAAAGTAACTGCAATCTGCTTTGTATCGTCCATAGTCAACTCAATACGGGAAATTTGCACACTACCCCCTGCTGACAAGACGACGCGACAGCAGGCAATGAATGACAGGAAATCACTTAGAGGGGGCAATTCATCGAATCGCCATCGGGAAGATCGGAAAGTGTCTCTCGAATGCCAATGAATGTTCGTTCAAAACACGCTACAAGCGGTTTTTGTGTGATGTCTGATTAGGAAAAAGGATTTCTCCTTTTCAACAAAGAAACTTTGCCCAAAACTAAAATACCGTGTTCGCCTGGACATGGACACAACGAGATGAGAGCAGAAGGATGGATCACGAGAAGAACTTACCAGGAGGTTTTCGTGTTCTGCATTGGATAAAAATTCGCGCTATTTTTCAATTAATGGAAATAATTAAGATTTTATTTATTTATTTATTTATTTATTTATTTTTTTTTTGAAAAAGAAATATTTCTTTGGAAAATTTTACTTATTCTGTCGGAATCTATCAGATTTCTATCGGAAAAAAATTTTTGCGTCGGAATTGTTTTTCCGACGAGCTCGGAATTTTCCCCGACGGGGGGGCAAGACGCTTCCGACAGGGGGGCAATTGCCCCCCCTGCCCCCCACCTAGCGCCGCCGCTGCTTTTGAGGGAATAAGTCCGATTCAATCAACTTTTTTTTTTTTTGCGAAATATCACAGAGAAAACACCTCATTCCTATTTGATTTTTTTATTTGAACAAATTTTCAGTAAATTTGGACTAGTTCAAAAAAAAAAAAACTCCCCCCCCCCGAGGGAAAATTTATATTTGCATTTTTTACAATTTACTACAGAATAGCACGTACACTTAAAAAAAAAAAAAAAAAAACAGGACGCTCCGTTGTCACCTCCTGGGCCCTTTCAACAAGGGACGTGCTTTCATCGCAAATAATAAGATAAAATTTAATTTTGGTGTTGTTTAAACTTGTGTTTTCTCTTTAAAAAGCTCTCTACTGTTCACGACACAGGCTTTATAGTAGCTTTTTGCTTAACAGCCGTCTTTCACAAGCTTTGCAGATGACCAAAAATGGGAATCAAGTTTCTCGTTAGACGCTAATAGAGAATTCGCGCCGCAGCTTCCCGATTTAATTATAATCGCTAAAATTGGCGATTTTTCAAAAAAATTCAGCTGACTTTAGGACCTTATATTTCGATAACGGGGGCGCGAGGGCAAAAACGCATGCGTCCAGAAACATGTTTTACATGCTCTTTCGATTGGTACTCATTAAAAAAAAATTCATTATTCCATGATCGCGTACTTTCCTGGTTAGACTTAGACGCTCTTTGTGTCACTACGCATCTTTGTTTCTGCTTTCGTCTGAGGACTCGGGGCGAAGTGGTCTTCTGAGAAAACATAACGATGGTGAAATCCCCCCGGATTTACATATAAGACGCTGAAAGAGCTGCATATATTCCTTGGCCTTTTGCGGCAAACGCAAACCAGTACATATTGTGTTTAGTGTAGGCTGCTCCAAATCCAAATTCGCTTTACATAATGTTGTCAGTAAACGTCTAAAACTTGATCTTCAATAAAATTCGTGTACAGTAGTTCTTTCTTTGATAGAGAAAGAGATCTGTTCATACTCACATCATTGTTGAATAAAAAGTTATTCAGGAAAAGTCAGTTATGAAAGAAAATTGTAACGCTTTTCAATTAACAGGAAGTCTTTTCATTAACAATATATAGTTCAGTTTACTTTTTGCCACAGGGCTTTCAATGTGTTCCACTAATCCCCAAAAAGTAAAGTAGGAGGCCAAAATCTTCTTTCAACTCTAAAAGGGAAGATTTAGTCTCCTCCCAACGAAAGATGGTTTACCTGAACCCAGCTAATGAGCTGTGAACCATAAATAAAAATCTGTAAATGAAGAGGAGGCAACTCTGCTACCTGACGAGAGACTTCTCGTTCGATATTTCGACCGTATTTTGTGTCATCATTCCTACCGTGGTTCGAACAATTGTGCAGTCTGTGTTTATTCCACTTTGTTTGCTCGATTGTGTGAAGCGTCAAATTTACTGAGCGCAGACATACACAAAGTGAACATTATTGAAATTTGAAAAAGGAATTCATTCACATTAAAGTTGAGAAACTCTCTTGCATAGAAAAAGAAAATGCTTGACATCATACCGGTATCTTTGTTTTTAAAACTGAAAAGAGAATTTTAAAAGTAGTAATAAGTGTTAATGTTTCTAATTCTATTAGTTTAGAACTAATTATACACACAACCTATGAAGCTGTCTCCATGAAAAAATAAGTTTGTGCCAATTTTATGATAAGATTTTCGTCACAGTTTTACTATCGAATGAGCAAAGTATGGCTACAAGTACTCAGGCATGCTGAAACTCTGCTCTATGCTAAAATATTAATTTTAAAAAAATGTGCAACAAACCAATTGTTGCTATTTCACAAAAGCTGAAGCGGCCATGCACTGTAAAAAATGAATTGTTTTTACAGTATAATACAGTTAATTTTACGGCAATAAACTGGAAAATTGCAAACTTTACAGTAAGAAACTGTAAAATTGCTAGTTTTAGTTTATTCCTGTGCATTTAAGTTTTAAATTGGAACCTTCGCCGACAGTATTATACTGTAAAAAGAGCAGTTCATTTTTTACAGTGTTGGCGCAAGTGGATGCCATAGAGACTTTGCCCATTCTGCTGATCCATAATTCAAACAAAATGGATTTATAAATAAATAGATATAGTTTTCTGAACCAATCAAATTGTTTTTTGTGCATTTTTATTTTTAAATAACCAAGAGAAATTCATTTCAATCTATTTTTATTTAAAATACATTGTCCACATATAACCATGAAATTAACATATACACTAATTTCAGAAGTGTCCCAACTTTCACAGAATGGGATAAAGTAGAAGCACCAAAACATGCTCTTTTAAATACATCAGTTACAAAACAATACAACAAAATTGAATGGATCATTAATAAGCAAATTTAATATACAAAAAATGCCTTCAATTTTATTAAAAAACCTTCAATTTTATTGAATAAATTGAATAGTTCAAATTTAGGACCTACTCTTTGCCAATTAATTTTCATTGGTACGCAAAAAAAAAAAAAAAAAAAGACTGACAAAAATTCTGCTTCTTGGTTAGCTAATAAAATTTCAGCATAAGCAATCAGTTACAACATTTTCCCTTCCATTTACGAGTTGACCCGCACCATTATTTGCTTCCTCTCGCCGAATGCGATAAATTAATTAAAACTACAGGGTGCCTAAAAAAGCAGTCCCTGTTTTCAATTTTGAACGACTCGAAAAAAAAAATGGCTTACGAACGAAGCAAACGGTACGTTTATTGTGAAAGCTGTAAAAATTATGTGCAGAATTTTGAAAAATTAGCTACAGGTGCTAAAAATGCCGACAGGTGGCGCTCGACGCTGTAATTGCGAAACGAGTACCTCTTTATAAATAGTGTTTTAAGGGCAGGGGAGATCATTTATAGCTTTGCAACGAAATAGGAAGTTCAGACGAGCTACATTATTGAATTGTGGCCTAACCCGTGAAATTTCTGTGAAAAACTATAATGTTTGTTCATTGGGCTCTCGTATGCACAACTAAACTTGGAGGTTGAGGGAACGAAAAGCACCAGAGTCACCCGCAGTGGTATCTTCACACTGCAAAAAATGAACTGTTGTTTTTACAGTAAAAAATTGTAAAACCAGAAATTTTACAGTTTCTTACTGTGAAGATAGCAATTTTACAGTTCATTGCTGTAAAATTTAGCTCCATTATATTGTAAAAACAACGTTCATTTTTTACAGTACACAAAAGTGGACCCACAAAAGCAGACCGAACTTGAAGACAGTTATTAAGACAAATATGGCTGCTCACGAGTACGGACGTCTTTTAGGTTTCTTAGTATCTGAAAATGTCTTTGAATAAATGTTACATAAATGACACGTTTGTCAAAAGCTGCTCTTAGACATAGTTGTCGTGACTATGGCTTTACCCAGCATGTGTCCTCAAATGTACATTTAACTGGCAAGATCGTGCAAATGCCTTGGGACAATGCTCACACGAAAAGGGTTTCTCGCCTGTGTGCGTTCTTGAGTGCACCCTTAAAGTGGAAAAAAGGGAAAAAGCCTTGGAACACATCACACATGAAAAGGGTTTCTCCCCAGTGTGAACTCTTAAATGTTTCTTTAAATCGGAAGGATTGGAAAAAGTACTTGAACAATGTTCACATGAAAAGGGTTTCTCACCAGTGTGCGTTCTTAAGTGTACCTTTAAAGTGTAAGAACGGGAAAAAGCCTTGGAACACAGCACACATGAAAAGGGTTTCTCCCCAGTGTGAACTCTTAAATGTCTCTTTAAAACAGAAGGATCGGAAAAAGCACTTGAACAATGTTCACACGAAAAGGGTTTCTCCCCAGTGTGAACTCTTAAATGGCTCTTTAAAACAGAAGGATCGGAAAAAGCACTTGAACAATGTTCACACGAAAAGGGTTTCTCCCCAGTGTGAACTTTTAAATGTCTCTCTAAACCAGAAGGATAGGAAAAAGCACTAGAACAATGCTCACACGAAAAGGGTTTCTCACCAGTGTGTGTTCTGGAGTGTACCCTTAAAGTGGAAGAACGGGAAAAACCCTTTGAACACAGTTCACATGAAAAGGGTTTCTTCCTAGTGTGAACTCTTAAATGTCTCTTTAAATATGAAGATTGAGAGAAAGACTTTGAACAGAGTTCACATGAAAAGGGTTTCTCCCTGGCATGGACTCTCAGATGTGTCTTTAAACATGAAGAACGTGAAAAAGCCTTTGAACAATATTCACACGAAAAGGGTTTCTCTCCAGTATGGAGTCTTAAATGTTCCTTTAAATTAGAATAATTGGGAAAAGCATTTGAACAGATTTCACACTTGAAGGGTTTTTCCCCAGTATGGACTCTTAAATGTGTCCTTAAAGTTGAACACTGAGAAAACGATTTTGAACAGAGCTCACATGAAAAGGGTTTCTCCCCAGTGTGAACTCTTAAATGTCTCTTTAAATCAGAAGGATTGGAAAAAGCACTAGAACAATGCTCACACGAAAAGGGTTTCTCCCCTGTGTGAACTCTTAAATGTCTCTTTAAATCAGAAGGATTGGAAAAAGCACTAGAACAATGCTCACACGAAAAGGGTTTCTCCCCAGTGTGAACTCTTAAATGTCTCTTTAAATGTGAAGGATTGGAAAAAGCACTTGAACATTGTTCACATGAAAAGGGTTTCTCCCCAGTGTGAACTCTTAAATGTCTCTTTAAATGTGAAGATTTAGAAAAAGACTTTGACCAGAGTTCACACGAATACGGTTCCTCCCCAGTGTGGGCTCTCTGATGTACTTTTAAACTTGACAAAAAAGGAAATGCCATAGAGCACCATTCACATGAATATGACATTTCTCCAGTGTGTGTTCTTAGATGTACCTTTAGTGTTGAAGGCCGAGAAAACGCTTTTAAACAATATTCACAAGAATGCCGTTTCTCACCGACACTGTTCTTGACACATTTCTAGAGCAAGGCTTTTAAGAAGAATGGCTTGTCTGTGCACGAACCTCAAAATTGGTTTTGGAAAAATATGAAATGTAAAAAAGTCCTTGCTGTCTGCCCATGGTTTGCTACATACTTGAGAAGAGGCCAATGAAGACGAGAGAAAGAATGGGGGGGGGGGGGGGGTTAAAGCTCTTTTATCGTTGATTTCCTTGAGAGCCTAAGTTAATTTAAAATCTAACAAACATGCTAAAAAGCCAAACTAACATCTTTGCAAAATACGTAGATGCGTCCGTTTCCGTATGTGAGCTGGATTGTTCCTTGATTGGCTCAGAACTATTTGTCTTAAGCCTTAATATTCGAGTTGCATTTCTTGAAACCTTTACTTCGATGAACTTGTTCAGATGCAAGTGGAAGTTTTGCAATGCTGGGGTTAAATGGGCTTGTAATGCTATTGATATCATACACCTTGAAATCTGACGTCTAGTTGTCTTGTTTAATGCTGAAAATAACAAAAAAGAAAGACATACATTTAGGGCGGGGAAAAAAAGGTGAGACAAACAAACATAAAAATATTGAAGCCATGCACAAAAATAAATAAATAAATAAATGTGCTTCCTCAACAGGCTATCCAAGTTTCTTTAAAGCTGGCAAAGGAGTGTGCAAGAAAGGGGACCTTTATTTTAAGCATTTTACTATAATAATATTCTTACTAATATATGACTTATGCCATTGACCCTGATATGTAGCCCCTTTTATGTATATATTCTGAAGAAATCGCAGGGTGCTGGATAGGTTGAATTGAATAGTATTTGAACTGCACAAAAAAAAAAAAAAACTGTCTTTGATAGGAAGTTATTATCCTTTGTATGCAAGAGAGCCATCAAGTATTTAAATTTGCATGGTGAACCTGCCTTAAACTGTTGAAGAAAACTCATAAATCATATTTTTAGACATATATACAAACGTTTACTGTCACAAGTTTGCCTGTGGTAAAAATGTAATGTAATAAAACTACCTGCAAGCCCATTCACTGTAAAAAAAACCAAAGACGTTCCGGGGAGAAAATGGGCAGATGATGTGCCTAAATTTTCCAGTAACATATCTGTCAAAAACAAGAAAGTTTCCCATTAAAAGCCAGTAACCATCTTGAAATTAAACTAGAATTTCATTGAAGAATTCAGAAACCTTCCAAATGAAAGCGAATCACGTTTTTCGAACAAACTGGGACAGTTTCAAAAGAAAATTTCAATTTGTTTTTCATCAGGTCTTGGCACTATCCTGATGTACCAGGAGCATTCTATTCATTCTGCATATAGTGATATTAAATTATGTACTTGCATGTATGTTAACTCACTACTATCTATAAAAGAAAAAAACTTACAAACATTTTCTGAAAAAGAATATTATTTATTTTAAAATCCAAATAATAAGACGTTATAAAAGAAAACTTAATAAATAAACGCACCTGCATACTCGAAATTTCAAACATGCTGATTAATCAAAAAAATTTTGTGTCATCTGTTACCCCTGCTATTTACCCAACAATGTTTCATTGCATTTTCTAGATTGAAATTACGTTACGTATTGAGATGTTTTGTACAGTGGATGGGTCCACTGGCAGTTAGTATTTTTGTTCGGAAAAAAGTGGGTCACCAGCTTGGCGACCAACATAACTTTTAGTTGCCACTGGCAAGTGGGGACCCCTAGTCTCGACCTTTAAAGCATTTCGTTGTTTGCAAGTTAAAATAAGTTCTAAAGCTTTGAATAATGTTAAAGCACAATACATAATTTTACCAAACAGCCCTTTAAATGATGTGCAGAAAGAGAAAAAAAATATTTCCCGATAAATTTATGTTTGTCCAATCAGGTTTTGCTGACAGGTGACTGCATGTACTTCAGTCTTTTCGGATTTTTTACTCATATATTATACAAAATTACATTACATTATTATTATGCAAAATATACATTATTATTATACAAAAAATAAATATTAGTGCATAAAATAAGGTTTCGCTAATTTGTGCTTTATATCTGTTGTTTACTAATGTTAATTCCCATTTTGTCTATTTTTTAGAAAAAAAATTTAATAATATTCAATTAAAAATCACTGGGTTTTTGAATTCTCACTCTTGCGGACGAGTGATTCTCATGGGCGAGGAGAGCATCATGGAAAATTTAAAAATTGAAGTAATTAGTTCAAATTAAAAAATCATATCTCATTAGTTCTGAAAAGTTTCTTATTTGATATAAATATATTTTGTCAACAATTAAATTTTAATTAGTTTTTGTATCTTAAGGATACAGTACATGACTATGAGCTACAGGACTGAAAAAAGTTGGCTTTATCAAAAAAAGAAAAAAGAACGATCTGCCGGTTTTTATTGAAACAGATCGTCTGTTTTTGATTTTCAAAATTATATCCTCTATTTATATAAATGGTCACCACACATTTTAATAAGGTAACCATAGTGGCAATTTAAGCACTGATACAAAACCTTCGCTGTAAATAAAATAACAAAAGTAATGTATACAAAAAAAAAAAAAAAAAAGCTGCAAATCATTCAACTGTCCGACAAAATCCTTACAATTTTATCGCATGGTCTCCCACTTGACGCTTTTAAAAATCAATGCTATGAAAACTAAAGGTTTGTTACCTAATGATTTTTGTTTTAAGTTGCACAGTTGTCCTTCAACTTCTGTATCAATGGGGGAGATTTTTTTCAACCTATGGTTCCAGTTCGAACAAAGTGGGGGATGGTTTTGGTGCTGGAAAAAGAGAAAAAAAAAAAAAAATAGAGAAAGTCTATTGTTATTAAAAGGTGAAATCAAATGATTTGGAAAGTACTTCAAGTAGCAGCAATTTGCATTTGTAATCAGTAATTGAACAATTTATTTATATTTATTATTTTTTTTTATTCGCTTTTACATCATTTTTATAGCTAAAAATATTGTCAGCCCCGCTTAAACGAATACTGTTGGTTCCAAGCATTATTATTGGATTAAGTGGGATATTTGATTAAGCGGTGATCTTTAACATTGCTACTATGGCATCGGAAAGATTCGGTTCTGGGATGTTTTAGTTGTATAAGCGGGGTATTCGTTTATCCATTACCCGATTAAGTGGGGGGGAGGGGGACAACGACAGTATATTTATTAGCTTAATTTCCAATTATTAATTTTCCAATTGCTTATTAATGCAACATGACATTGCTAATTATAATTGTTTTTAACTTATTTCATACTAAAATGAAATAGGTGAGCTTAAAATTGATAATTCATTGTTAATCCTAATCTTTGTTGGAAAATACTCATATTTAAATGTTAATTTTTATCTATTTGTAGTTTCAAAGGCTTATCTCTATTGCTCTATATATTCAAAATTGAAAGAAAATGGCCATTTTGAGACAAAATTTTTATCTTGAGCTTTTTGGATTAAAAAAAAAACACCTGTGTGAATTCTTGTGCATCCATGAACCTCTGTACCAAGTTTGATGAAAATCCGACAAAAACTGGATTTGTATAAGGAACAAACATACAAAGAAACATACAAATATACATCCATTTTTATATATAGGGGAGAGTGGTAATGAATGGGCCATGGCGATGAATGAGCCACTAACAAAATATGGAAAAGTATTTGCATGAATTTTTTTTGATGCCACCAATAGATGTAGCTATTTGTTCCACTAAACTCATCCAATTTTCATTCGTTTGCGCTGAGCCATTTTCAAACTAGAGTGGCATGGTCAAGAATCTGACTGAAAAGTAAGTTTTTCCCTTTTTAGTAAAACATTTCCTAGCTAAAATGTACCAAGTATTTCCCTGCATACATATGTATAAGCTAGTCTTTCCATATCTATAAACTAATCTTAAGATGTATTTTGATGTTATCTAAATTCAATGTACTCAAAAAACCTAAATGTATTCCAAAAGTATAGGTGGGGCTGAATGGGCCACTATGTCATGGTAATGAATGGGCCACCTAAACATTGTTTTTCTTCCTTTTCTTTGGATTTTCGCATTAATATGAAACACAACTGACTGTCATAGATAAAGATTACTGTCGTCAAAATAGGTTTGTAGTAACTTCTAAATATAATTTGCAGATCTATATTATATTCCTATAGTACAATAGACCTCTGGTCGCATTCCCCCGTGGCTTGAAAAAGCCCCCCTCTCTCCTTCATATCATATTCCTCACAGTACAATTTCATTTTCTTTCTTGGTAACTTAAGTTAGATATTTCTTATTCCCGATGTCTAGTAAATTTAAAAAAAAAAAAATTTGAATTTTGACAAGTTTGAAAATGAAGATGAAGTTTTTGAAAGTGATTTTTAATATTATTTTTGAAATATATAAATTTTGTTAAATCATAGTGTGTATTATCTGTTATTTTATATATATATATATTTGATGTTATTTATTTCTTACAATCTCATTATTTAGTCATTTTTCTGCTACAATTGGTATGCATCAGTTTTGATGTTTATATAATTTTAAATCAGTATGATTTTGTATCATCATGTCAAGTGCCACATTTATTTTGTCATTTTCAGCAAATAAAAGATCAAATCCACATGTTTTCATTGAATTCATTTAGTGGCCCATTCATTACCTTCGATGGCCCATTCAACCCCATAGGTGGGGTTGAATGGGCCAAATTTCAAAATTTTTATTTTCTATTATAATTCATTCCAGACAGGTGCTAATCCAACTTTTATGACTTTTTTAGATAGCCAGATAAGTAAAGTAACTAAAACACCAATTTAGAGTTAAAACAAAGTGTTAGAAAAAATTACAAAAATTCAAAACCAAAAAGTGGCCCATTCATTACCACTCTCCCCTATATAGATGTCAAATTTTATTTTAAAAAGATTTAACTTAACTCGACAAAATCCCAAAGTGTAGTAAAAGAAAAATACAGAAATACATGTAAACAATGGCGTACACAAGGGGGTCCCCTCCCTAATGCCACCTAATATTTTCCCCATTGTCTATAATCCTATTTATATACCTTAAGATCGTGCAATAGGGCAAAAAAAATTACAATAAAGGCCAAAACGTACAAGTTGGCAGGTATGCAACTTCCGTATAAAGCATGCAGCAAAAAAAGACAATTATTATCATTTTACAAACACTTTTAAACAACTGTTTATGCGTATTACACGGAGCGTTTAAAAAATAAATGGCACTTGATTTGTGCAGTGTCACTTGGACATAAAATTTTGCTGCCTTTCCATTTTTCACGATATAAAATAAACAATCTCGGTGTAAATTTTGTAAAAAGAACACTTAAACCAAATGTACAAAATGCAATGTAATGCTGCATGAAAATTGCACTTCACATTTTCATTAAAAAATCTAAATATTGATTAAAGGATTGGCTAAGCTTTTTTTCTATATTATAGTTTTTTTTTTGCTTTTATCCATACTTTATTCAGTTTTATTTTTTCTTCTCACACGCAATATAAATGAAATATAGCTCTCATTTTGGAAAAGATTATACACGTATCTACATATATATGTATGAATTTTTATAATGGGCATAAAAGTACAAGAATATATAATATTTATGATGCGGTTCTTTTAAAATGCGGTGGGAAAAAAAAAGTAGAAACGGAATCGAACGTGGTGTTTTCTCTTCAAAAGCATCAGAGCTCCCATTACGGGAACAGCCTATAACTTCTAAACGGTTAAAGTTTTTTTTGAAAATTTCAACAGTGCTAAACTGGAGATTTATACCTTTCATGAAAATAGTGAATTCTTTTTAGATGTTTAATGTAGTAGCGACGTTTGATGGGTTAAACATGAGTTTTTTTATAAAATAGAAACTTTTCTTCCCTTTAAAATTAAAATTTTGTGTAACAGTTAAAAACGTTGAATGAAATATTATGTATTTGGCCAAGTATTCATTTTAAGTTTTGTCCGAAAATATGGCATTTTTGGTATTCGGCACAACATGGCACTCGTCGGTACATTACTGTTACGTACCGATCATACCAAAATAGTGCTGAACAGATCGGGATATATAATGTAAATGAAGAGAACAAAATGAATTTCCCACTCCAACTCTAACACTAATTATACAGCTTGTAGTACTCCAGGCCTCGGTGGCAGAAATTGTCAAACATAACAGATTTTAGTTATTTTCTCCACAACAGCTTGAACTTTAAGTGTGTTACAAATATAAATGCAAAATTTCATTTGTGCAATTCATTATTATTATTATTTTTAACAAAAATTTACATCCAACTTTTGAACTTATTTAACAAATTCGTCAGTAGCAGCTTTCTGACTTCAAAAAATCAAAAACTATCCAAATTTACTCGTCATCATTCAAATGTCAATTTTAAATATGTGATTTTTATAAATATTTCAATGTTTTTTTCTTTTTTTTTTTGCAGAAACGTTTTTTTTTACACATATGTGATTTTTTTTTTTAAATTGTGGATTTTAAACAGAAAATCATTTTTTTTTTATTTTACAGTAACAAGCTTTTTTAATACGTCTACATTACATTAATACCAGCTCATTAAATGAAAAGATATCATAATTTTTACAAAAATATTGCCACTTATGGTGATTGACAATGTTGACAGCAAACTTTTCATCATCCGCAAGTCTTCCTCCTTTTTTACAGTGACGACAATTAGGAAAAAAATAGAAATCCTGAATTTGTGTAGCTCTAAAGATTTTCTAGTTTTTGCATAATTTTGCAATAAAAGTTGTCATATTTCAATATTCTCTCCACATTCTACTCATACTAATTTTCTTGACCAATTTTATTTTCTAACATTATTAGGATTTTAATTTAAACACCGGACTGAAATTTTCAAGTGGGCAAGGCAAAACGGCAAGCATGCAAGAATACAGAATATGAAGTATAAAAAGAATTTAAAGTAACGATAAGCATAAGAGAAGTTACTTCCAAACAGTAGAACTATATATAAAAGAAGAATGAAGGGATTTTAGAGGTAGATGAAATGAGATTTTGCTATGCGAAAAAAAGTGGAGACTGACAAAAATAAAGGCTAAAATGCAGAAATTTGTGCAACACATAAAAGTGAGGGAGTACGAAACAGGATTACTTTCCCACTTCATTTTAAGGACTTTCCAAGGGCTCATCAGAAAAATCAAGTACTTTTAAGACTTTTTAAGGACTCATGGAAAAATCAAGTACTTTTCTGGAGTCCTTAGTTAGCAAAGTAAAAATTCAAGGACTGTGGGAGCAGTGACGTATACATATTCATCAACCTCAGACAATTCAGCATTTTAATAATGCTTTTTTTCCCCCAATTTTGTTTTTTTTTTCACTAAATAATTTTTCAACTGAGCTTAAACCCTGTAGCAAAGAATATATATTAAGCGAAAATGGCAAACACAAGTAGACAAAATAGTACCTAAAACTGGAATTTATTATAGATTCATCAGAAAAAAAAATGATATGTAACAAATTTCAAAAAAAAAAAAAAAAACAAGCAATAAATAGTGTCATACACATGAATCCACTTCCAAATAAATTGACAATAAATTTACTAATGCAGCTATTGTATTGAGAGAAAGGCAGAAAGAAAGAGAAATATAGAAAAACAATTGAAATCAGTTGATTTCTAAATAAAGTATTTAAGCAGAAGATTAAAAAGTAAAAATAAGGAAACGAACAGACAAACAAATTACATGAATGGGGAATGACGGGGAGATGCCAGGTTACATCAAAAATAGTGAATGAAGACCAATTATAAAAATGGAAGCAGCACTGAAAAGAAAAAAAAACATTAATGCAATAAGATTGGCAACTGCATACACCGGTTCCCCAGAATGTGGGGTGACTACCCAAAATCAAGATCTGACCAGTCTGGGCATTTTTGAACAGTTCAGCAGTTGCATAAATGCTGGGCTCAAATATATCCTTTGGTTGCTGTGTGAATCGAGGGCACACGCATTCTTTCACTTCGTCGTCCGTTTTAAATCCCTGCCCTTCAAGCAGTGCTTTTTTTCAGTTCCCCCAAAGATTTGTAAATCAGATGGGGACAACTCTGGCCTGTTCCCCCAAGCACATTCACAACCCAAAACATGAGTTCCAGCAAAGTGCATTCTTTTAGGAATGGGATCAAACTGAAACATACTAGTAAACTTGCTTGTGATGGCATATGTTGCAGGACAAAGCTACACCACACACAGCTAGTTCAACAAGAAAACCTACAGAAGTTCAAGTGGACAGCCTCGAGCCCCCTCCCCCCATTGAACCAGATCAGTCCCACGTAACTTCCACATTGGTGAACATTTGGTGAACTTAAAAAAAACACTGGATGGACACACATTTTAGAAAGTGTGCAATTAGTTCAAACAGCAACCAGAAGATTTTTACGAGCACTGTGTATAAAGCAACTGGGGTTACAATGGGATAACTGCACAAACACCGACGGACAATAATACTTTCAAATTTGGTTGATAATTACTAGAAAATCGCCTCTGACCAGGGTTCGCTAAAGTGGGCCCCGCCCGAAAGAACCCTCTCGGTTTTTTGTGGTGGGCCCACTTGAAAAAACCCACTAAGAAAGTACATTGGGTTTTTTCAAAATTTATACTGCATATTGAAAACATTTATTTTAGAAACAAACTAAATATAACAAATATTTTGATCAATACTAAGCCTACAAATTAGTAGGACTGATAAATTTAGTTATGAGGTCAGTGAATGGATTTTCTAATTTAGACTATGATTCCAGACTTAGAATGCTTAATATGTATAGTCTTGAGCAAACGAGAGCCAGAGGGGACATGAGTGCACCTACCGACTGCCGTAGAATGACTGCCAGGGTCTTTTCGTAAGCCGGCAGTCAGAGTCGGTGTCCAAATTTATTATTAAGACACCAAAACATTACATACCATAAAAATAGAACAAAACAAATAACTTTGTACAATACAAAAACAGCAAGACAAAGAACATACAAAACACAAAGATAGGTGATACCAGAGGGGACATGATTCAATTATTTAAATTTATTAAAATGAATGATGTTGCGGGGATAGATTTTTTGCACGGAAAGCAGGACAAGGGGTCATTGTTTTAAGCTGTTCAAGCTTAGGCTAATCTGGAAATTCGTAAAAATGACTATTTTAGCAGGGTAGTGGGAACTTGGAACAGTTTACCGGAAGAGGCGGTAAGGAGCAATGGAGTAGATAGGTTTAAGAGGGTCATTGATTTTCATTGGGGTCTATCGTTTGACTAGGAACAGCCCAGTTGGGCCCAGAGCCTGCTGCTAGTCGTCACATTTGCATTTGTATTTGATAATTAGTGTGTTACAATATTTAATGTTACTCAGTACCAGAAATTGCCATCTTTCTTTCCTCACAACTTATTAGGTATTAGAAATAAAACTATATGTGAGTTTTGCACTATTTGTTGTTTTTTTTTCAATAGTTAGAAGATCAAAATAATTATTCCAATCCATAAATTCAATTCAATATCAATTTAAAATACAATATTATTTTTTAAAAAATATTAAAATGATGTTTCTAAATTAACGGAATAAGAATTATTTTAGGAGGTCACAGTGACCTTTCTTCAGGACTCCTCCTGATTCCATGAAAAGTAATAAAGAATGATTCTTGAAAAAACACCCAGATGGGCTGGGCTTTTTGAAAAAAACATGGGTTTTTTGAAACCCTGCCTCTGACATGTTATTTATTGGCTGCTCTTTTAAAATCATTGCCAAATTATTCCAAAGTAGTTTCCTCTACATGACACTATTTATTATTCAACAGATTTTGAGGGAAATTAATTATTTAACAGTATTTGTTGATTGAATGCAATAAATATGAGCTATAGGTATTATTCATTTTGGGTATTTTGTTTATCTCTCTTAAAAAAATCTGGTATGGATCACACACTAGGTACTTCCTTTTACGTGTAAATTTCTTAGTAGTTTACTTAAGTGTTAAAAAAAGTGCTTGGAGTGAGCAAGGTAACAATTCAAATATTTACTCCCCTAATCTTCCACGAAACAATGCAAAAAAAGTTTTACAATGGTTACTGTTCTCAATATTGCTGATTTTAATATCATTCAGTGAATTTTTCGCAAAATATCGCCAAGTTGAACCCAAATTCAAAAAAAAATTTTCGCCAAATTTGTTGCCAACTTGGCGATATGTCGATAAGTTAGCGTCAAACACTTGGCGACCAAAAGCTTGGCAACATATCGCCAAGTGGTTGCGCCAATTGATATCACTTGAGTCTGCATTGAAATTAACACTGATTTACCCCAAACAAGAGGTAAAACACCCCCTTGGGAACATTCAAATGCAACCACAAGGGAAAGTGCACAACTAGACCATCCTCAGAGCCTACATGACAAACTAGAAGCTTCTACAGCATATAGTTTTCGATTTATGCGACACATACATACATACGCACATACATACGTACATACAGACGTCACGAGAAAACGGGGGTTATTGAAAAGGATTTTTCGACTGCTTATATGTTGATAGCAGGCTTGGAGTAATCGATGATTACGTAATCGTAATCGGCGTAATCGATTACATTTTTTTGTAATCGCAATCATAATCACAATTTGGAAATGGATCCCTCGTAATCGTGTAATCGTAATTTTAATCAAGTATTTGTTGTGTAATCGTAATTGTAATCTATATTTAAATAATCGTAATTTGGCCTTGTAATCGTGTAATCCCGACATTTTCTGAAAGTGAAAGCTTCTTAGTTGCGTCTCTATAATGGTTTGAAAAAGATAAGAGAGCTATTTCGTGCTCCTTGAAGGTCACAAAGTTGAGCCCTAGGCCCTAACGTAAGCGCTTTGTAGCCCATGGTGCCTATGACAGGCAGAGCCCAGAGGACCATCTTCCATCTCAGAGTCGGTGGACTGCCTCTGCTGATTTAGGATAGGTCATCAATTTTCCCTTTCATCAACTGATAATGAAAAGGACAAACCCCAACCCTTGTTGCCGGCGGCCACCGGCATACGAAGAAAACAGTGGTATTGAAATACTAACACATGTTTTCTGTTCGACAGAGTAAACAGTTGCAACCCAATCGTGCAGTTGTATGCCTTTTGGTGTTTTTCCCCACTTTAACTTTCATTATGTATTTTCTTTTTCAAAAGAAGAGTGAATTTGCAATCGTGCTTCAGTGATCATTCAAGAACAAGAAGTAACCATTGCGATGACAACATCCTGGTGACTTTTTTTTTCAAAGTATTTTCACATATAATTTAATCTTAAGTTTATGCTTTATATTTTAATGCTCATATTATAAAAAATCAATAAGTATATAAAAGAAGGAAAAGTTGTGTATTTATAGATTTTTAAAACATGTTTTATGTGTTTAATTTAACGTCTGATTTATTTTTAAGTGTTAATTATCTTTTTGCATTTAGAATAATTTCAATACACTTTTATTTATGTTTATTGTTTTATTTTCACGTTTTTAATGGCAATAAAAGCATTTCAGTGTACCTCAAAACTGTGACATATAAAATGGTCATACACGCGGAAAATAAATAAACAAGTAAATAAATAAGAAAAATAAATAAATAAACTCATTAGATGCAATCATTAGTTGCGATCATCTCTATGATATTAGTAAATCAAAAATCATACTTTCTCAACTATGACATTGTTGCTGCGAAGGAGCATTCAAGGTTCGTATTCTTCCTAAAATTCCATAAAAAATTTGCATCCCCTAAAATTCCTAAAATTTTGCCGGTGTTCTTAAAAAAGTTGGAAAACTTACAGGTGTCTGTTTGGGAGAATTTAATGGACTTTTTACGAAGTATTTTATTGCAAAAGCACGTTTTTTTTTTTTTTTCGCTCTGGACATTTTACAAATATTTTGTTATAAAAACTGACACAGTTTTCATTTTAGAACGGACCTTTTACAAAAGTCTTCTGAAAAACGAACTACTTAATCTTTAAAACGTATGCAGTCAACGCATCATATGCATCATGCATGTTCAGAAGTTTCATTAAAATTGAATATTTTTTAAATATTTGAACAAAGTACTAAAATTATTTTTCTTTCATTGGAATTGAAGAATAGAAAAGTGCTAAACATTATAACAAAATATTAAACATATTTTAAATTAGAAAATGTTGGGAATAAATTATTGCATACTTACAAATCATTTATTCCACGAATAAAAAATTAGAAATGATTGTTTGCTTTTTTGCAAAACGTAATTTTCCATTTCAGTTATAGATGGTACATAGTGTCCAGTACTTTGTTTGCCTTACGGAAAAAAAAAATTTTAAATTCTTAATAGAAATAGAAACATTTTCTATGCTATGAGCTATTATTACATCCTTCTTCATCCGAAGATGTACAGGATACATTAATTTCTTCTGTCCCACTGTAGAAATATTATCCGCTGAATTTGGTCACTATATTTAGATTAAGCGATATAGTAAGGTCGTTATAACCAAAGCAAATTAACATAGAGTTTTTGAGATAAAGTTGGGGTATTTCTTAATTGTCGTTATAATAGGATGGTCATGATAATGTGTGGTCGTTATAACGAGTGTCGACTGTATTATATAATATTGATTACTAGTAGACAGATTATAAATTGCAAATTATATTTTTCATGGTAAATTTTTACCAAAATAAATAAACGATTCATTTAACAGAATATTATAAAAATATTACTTGCTGTGCAATTTAAAGAAGGTTTAAATTTCACATGCTTCACTTTCCTTTCACTTAAATGATAAAGTAAACACTAACCCGCTAAAACTTCACCCTCTTACAAAATTTCTGGATCCGCCTGCACACACACACGCACGCACGCACACACACACACAATAATCGAAAATTAGCCTTGTAATTGTGTAATTTGACTTTTTTTTTCCAAATATTTTCACATTTAATTTAATCTTAGTTTATGATTTATATTTTAATGCTCATATTATTTTTATCAATGAGTATATAAAAGAAAAAGTTGTGTAAAAATAGATTTTTAAAACATTTTTTAAGTTTAAAAAATATTAAATTTTACATGAGAATTTTATTTTTAAGAATTGTATAATTACAATATTGATTACATGTAGACAATTTATAAATTTCTAATTTGCATTTTCCGTGATAATAATTTTTTACCAAAATAAATAAATGGTTAATTTAATAGAATATAATAAAAAATATTACTTGCTGTGCCATATTGTATGATGTTTTAAAGAAGAATTAAATTTTACATGCTTCATTTTCCTTCCCTTTAACTAATAAGGTGCACCAAAACTTGACCCCCTAACAAAAATTTCTGGATCCACCTTTGTATATATATATATGATATATATTCCTCCCAAAGCTGTAATGGTGTAATCGAAATCGTAATCGACTTATAATAATCGTAATCGATTACATTTTTCTCATAATTTAATCGTTGCTGTAATCGTAATAGCGATTTCGCAGAGGGCTGTAATCGTAATCGTAATCTCTAATTTTTCATGCTCGTAATCATAATCATAATTGATTACATTTTCTCGTAATTGACTCCAAGCCTGGTTGATAGGTACATATGCACGTGCTGACAGGTCGAAAAACCTGCTGAACATTCATTCGGGGGTGAGCAAAATCAAAATTTAGACTCAAATTTGAGTGATTTTTTTTTTTTTTTGCGATCACAATACTTCCTTACTGCGTAAAAGGAAGTAAAAATGTCGTCTCTTTCTCAAAAAAGGTCAGACTGGCCAGCTTTTTAAAATTATGCTTTACAACTTATAACATGACCTCTATACGTTTTAATAAAGAAACCAATGCCAATTTAAGTAATAAAACAAAAAGTTTGCTCCCAAGACCTGCAATAGGTTGTTGCTCAGCAAAGAAGGAGGTAAAAAAAAACTGCAAGCCGCTCCAACCATCTGACAAAATCCATACAATTTATCCGAAATGGGCTCATTAAAACTTGTAAAAATCAAGGCTTCTAAAAGTAAACTTTTGTTTTACCTAATGATTTTCGTATCAAGTTGCTCAGCTGTCCCTCGACGTCTGCATCAATTGAGGAAATTTCTTAAACCTATGGTTTCATTTCGAACAAAGTGGGAGATGGTTTAGGCACTGAAAAAGACAAGAAATTAGTGAAAGTGTATTGTTATTAAAAGGCTAAACCAAATAATCCGGAAATTGCTTCGAGTGGCAGTATTACCATATGATCTCGTGAAGTGTAATGTAGCATTTTTTTTCTTTAAATAATTTTAATCAGGGTTGGGTTTTTGACGTCAAAAACTAGTTTTTGACATGACATGACATGTCAAAAACCCGTCGAAAACCTGTCAAAAACGTCGAAAACTTGTTGAAAATGTCAAAAACCTGTCGAAAACTCAAATACAGTGGTTATAGATTTTTTTAATAAACATATAAGTTTTATCATCCTGAAAAAGATTAAATAAAAATTTATGCATCTTGTCAATCAAGTTTAATAAACATTAAATTAATAAATTTAATGAAAATTATTTCTCATTCTTTTAAACTAACTTGTTTTGCCGTGAAAAAAGTTAAGTATTAAAACGTAAATCCAGCTTTTAAAGTAGTTGCAGCAAAAGTAATGGCGATAATTAAAGTAATGGCAGCAAATATAGTTAGCACTGTGGCATGTCCCAGAAATTCGGTACCAAGGTATCTTTCAGCTATTTCATTATCTCTAGTACCCCAAAATCTGATGTACACATCTAGCTGCTTTAAATTTTGGTCATTTAAAGTAAGGCTCGACCAATGGCATTTTTTGGCCGATGGCCGATTCTTTCCCTCTTCCATCGGCCGATGGCCGATGGAAAAAAAATCAAATGCTTATAAGAGATTTGATGGGTCATATATTCATTTCATTCTACTTCTTTTTCAGTCATTCAGATTTTGGGCCTAAATTTCTATTTTACTACCACTCGACAAAAATTATATGAGAGAAGCAGTAAGTTGAGAACTCATTTGTACTGCGTGTAGTCATGCAGATACTTTCTTAGCTGCAATCCGATGCTCCAAATGTGCTTTTTACTTTTTTTTTTCTTTTTTTGACTAATCAATTTTAATTTCAATGCAGACTAATATCATAAATTGGTGACAGCTGAGTGATATAATCGCAAAGTGTTTTATAATTAACAAAGAAAGATACAACAAAGATGGAGAAAAATAAGATGCTGAATTCGGGATCGGCTCGGCGATATTTGACAAAATTCCTATTAAAATTGTCGATATTTGTCACATGAATCTCTGTAAAGCAATTCCGAATCGGTTCGCAATATACTCTTTTATTCATGAATTAAGTTCCACGTACATGTACGAAAACGTTTGAGATCAAAATTTGAAACAGACACTGTGTTTAGTAATAGGCAAATTCTTTATTGTTTAAAATAAACATTAAAAAAAAGACTTCAATAATAATATGTGGATTTAGATACACCAAGCTTGGTAAAAAAACTTCCCATTATGTTGTTTAATCATTAAAAAATACAGTGAACCAGTCAACTAATTACACTGTGTAAGTGGAAAAGTTCTTTAAGATTTTTAAACCATAAAGTTAAACAAAACAAACAGTTCTGTCAAGAACTAAACGAGCCTACTTTTCCGTACATTGACATCGGTATTCTAGCATATGATCAATATTCTTTTAATTATCTGAGACGCAAATTATGTCAAACGTACCTTTTTAACACATAAAGCTGATTTCTAAAACCAAATATGCAGATTTCATCGGATGAAATAGGCACTTAAATGTAAACAAAAAAATAATAAAATAAAGTTGTTGCATCTTTTAAACAATGCAGCATTTATAGTTCTTCCGAAGAAAAATTACTTAATTGTTTTGAAAAGAAGAATTTGAAATAGGAAGCAAATCAAAACATAGTTTATCAAACCAAAAAAAAAAACTCGTTCCTAAAAATGTCTCGAATTTCATTTTTAATCAGTTGCCAATAATTAAAAACAAATAATTGATTAAAAAAATAATAAAATGTTCTCTTAAATGAGTAATTTTTGTTAGACAAAAAATCGTCAGCCAAAAAAAAAAATGATAATAATAATAATAAATAAAACAAATAAATAAACAAAGAAAAAAATCGTCTCCACCGTTAAGAACAGGGAGTAGGTCATTTTTTTTCCCCAGCCTGCATTTCTGCAATGTTTGCTGAGTCAGAGTTAGAGTCGAGGATTCAGAGTTGGGTTTGAAAAGCCGGAGTCATCAGTCGCAGTCGACAGGTAGAGTCAGAGTCAAAGGCACAAAAATTCTAATTTTACGACTCGGTCTTTTTTTCCGAGCCTGTATTTCTTCCATAGGGGCGGAGTTGAAGTCGAAGATTCGGTGTCAGAGTCTGTTTAAAAAAATTAGATTCGTCAGTCGAAGTCGAAAGTTCTAAAATTATAATAGTAGGAGTGGGTCTTTTTTTCTGAGCCTGCCTTTCTGCCATGTTTGTGGAGTCGGAGTCAAAGTCAAGGAGTCGGAAGCAGAGTCCTCATTGCAGCTTATTCAGAAAAGTACTTTACATACATTATTTAACAAAACCATTTTCTAACAAAGTTAGTTTGAAAAAAATCCGCCTTTAAGTTCAGGATCTACATTAAACTTAAATTTCCCCGTAGGCGCAATGTTAAGTCTTTTTCTGAACGGTTCAATATTGAACGAAAAATGGTTCAAATCAAAAAGCTAAATGTGGGAATGAGGTGTTCTCGCCGAGATCTTTCGAACAAAAGAATTTATTCAATTCAGACTGTTTGAACGGTTCAATGTTGGACAAAAATTGTTCAAATTGAAAATTTAAATATGGTAATGAAGTATCCTTGCCGAGATCTTTCGAACAAAAAAAAGTTTGTTTAAATCGGACTGTTCACTCAAAAGTTATTAGGGGTAACAGCTTGTTTGAACGGTGCATTGTTGGACGAAAAGTGGTTTAAATTGGAAATTTAAATACGGGAATGAAGTATCCTTGATGAGATCTTTCGAACAAAAAAAAGTTTGTTCAAATCGGACTGATCACTATTATCGCGGTTAGTATCGCGGGACAGGTTGTTTGAACGATTCAAAGTTTCACCAAAAATTGTTCAAATGGAAAAATCAAATATGGGAATGAGATGTACTCGCCGAGTTCTTTCCAAAAAAAAAAAAAGTTTGTTCAAATTGGAATGTTCATTCAAAAAAGTTATAAGGGGGGAGGGGGGAGAGATCGATACACAAATTCCCCATCTCAAAATCCTTCTTTCCACATTTTTTTTTTTTTTTTTAATGTTTTTATTTCTGTTTGACTTTTTTTTTTGGACCTGGTGATAATTTTATGATGCATAAAACCACTTTTGATGCTTTTTTCGTTTTTTCTTTTTCCTTTTTAACGGGAAAGTAGGCTAAAAAGGCAACAGATAAATCACAATACTAAGAGCCATAGATTGAATTTAACTATACTTATTTAAAATGTATGAACAGAAATGTTTGTACATTCGTTGAAAGCTTGCGACAGTAATATAACTTATTTTATTGAAAAATAAATAACCTTAAAAAAAGAGTCAGCTTGCACTTTTTTTTTTCTTTTTTTTGCTACTTTTGCTCCTAATTTGATTTCTTATTTTGCTGAATCTTGCATCAAAATGGCATTATTTTTCTTTTTTTGCTTCAGTCGCGCAAAAATTATAATTTTTCCTGCTTTAGCCTGTTCCAAGAAGGTGTTTTTTTCCGCCAGTATGCTCCAAAATAATTATTTTTTCTCCCCAAAACAGAATTTTAGCTGCTCCGAAATTGTATCCATCGTATCCCATCCCTGATATAGTTTAAATAAAATAGACTAGAGTAATGAGTATATGATAGTAGGTTATAGAGGCCGTTGACATTATTTACAATTGTACTTTTTCAATTAAAATATCTCATAGAACAGTGGAGAAAAATGCATAGGCAGGCGAACTAGGCTTCTAATAGAAAGATACTGTAAAAGAGATTAGGGGGTTGGGGCGTTTAAATAATTGCAATGAAAAGGCACGCTAGCATTTAAAAGTGCAAAGTTAAAATGATATGAGTTCAAGCGAGATACAGTAAATAATACACAAATTATCAGTATCGTAGTGCAAGATGGCCATGGTACATATTCAATATTATAATGCTGCATTAAACTAATAGGTATTAGGTAAAATCTGAAATAGCATAATCCTCCCTAATAGCGAACACCTCCCAATAACGGACAAAACTTCCGGTTCCGTTATTCGGGGGTTTTACTACAATTCTTAACATTCGCATCAAAGCGATCACTCGGAAAGTGTCTGCTGTGTTGTGAAAGTGTAGGTATCTGCCCGATTCGGAAAATTTCCAAACCCAGACCTGTGTTAGTCCCGTTTGCAGCCCGATTTCAAGCCACATGCTGAACAAACTTTTAATTGTGAAGTAAAAAATAGAGAAAAATAGACCCTCTGAAGAAAACTTAAAAAAAAAAAAAAAACATCAGCCTTGCATCGGCATTTAGATATTTTTGAGGCCAATGTTTTTTCCATGTTAGCATCAGCGGCCGATGCCGATGGAAAAAATTTCAACCATCGGCGCCGATGCATCGGTCGCGCCTTAATTTAAAGTTTCATCAAACATGACATTGTAGTAAGGATTTTTCTTTCATGAATTCATTGGTGATGAGCTTTAAAAAATATGTGGCAAGTCCATGGGATATAGAATAGGAAACTTTAGTTCTTTGGACTGCTTTGAAGAGCGTAATCATTCGGACTGGTGTCTTTGACATCCCACGCGCAATTCCGTGCTTCGCCAACCCTAAACGGCGTAGGGGGAAAAAAAGGTGTTCAACTGCAGTGAGAAGAAGAGGAGAGCTGGCGCTAGCATCGAGCACAAACCCCGCCCCCTCCACTGAGTCACACTTTTGACGCATTTGGGAAGGAAAACACGTTCGGCAAAATATCAGAGACCAACGGCAACAATAGATAATCATAAGTGCGGTTTTTGACCTTTTATGAAAAATATAGGATTTATAGGAAATATAGGACGACTTTGATCCCTGAAAAAAGGAAAGCTATTTTGATAAAAGCTGGCTTTTAAAATAAAAACAGGTTTCTTCAGTTTGAAAAATATGGTAAAAGTGCATTTATTCAAAGACTGAACAAAATGATTGATAAAGACAGCAGCAGACTCATGTGGTCTTTTAAATACTTTGATTAAAATTAATTTTAAACAACCATTGAACCAAAACTAAAATCCTGATGAAAAACAATAGGTTTTTTTTTTGCCATACAAAGTTTTTTAAAAGGTACCTTATTTTTAGTCTTGTTTAATGGAATTATTGATATAATAAGAGATTGGATTAATGATATAAATACAGTAACTCCTTACTTTTCGGGGGACAAGAAAAAGGCGTGATATATCTGAAAGCGCGATGTAACCGAGGTCATTAAAAATAGTCCAGCATGCAAGTAAATTATA
The DNA here is from genome assembly GCA_038373865.1 of Uloborus plumipes. Taxonomy (NCBI): domain Eukaryota; kingdom Metazoa; phylum Arthropoda; class Arachnida; order Araneae; family Uloboridae; genus Uloborus; species Uloborus plumipes. The sequence continues at coordinate 3,058 of JAXGGA010011821.1, read as the reverse complement.
CGTGCGTATACATAAAAATTCATTTATTCGAACATTAGCTTTTTTATTTCAGTCAAAAGTAACAAAAAAATATAACTTTTACAGATTACTACTACACATTACTAATAGATGCTTTTCACTCATTGTATCAATACAAAAGAAAGTGTTCAGTAGTTTCCAAACTGTCTCTGCAGTATGCAAGTTTGGGTGACAGGAATTTGCTGCTTGTTTTCAGCGAATTCAGAAGAATAGAAGAACCTTCGTTTTGTTCATTGATGACAAAATAAATGAAAAGAGACCTTTTCTGAGCACCTTACATATTTTCTCAAAAATGGTTTCGAACTAAATATTTTTTTTTTTTTTTGGGAGGGGGGGAGACAAAAGAAAAGAGCGATATATCCGAATGAGCGATACAACGAGGCGCGATTATAACGAGGGGCTACTGTATATAATTTTTGTTTCAATTAAAACAAAAAAAATGTTGAAAAAAAGTCTGCTTTTTCTAATTGAAGCTGGCCATTTTTTAACAAGTTTAAAAAACTAAAAAAAGGGTGACAATTTTTGCCCAGCTCAAGTGGAGCAACCCTAAAAGGTCCAGCACCAACACTATAATCTGCAATATGAGATTTACGAATTTTTCGATTAAAAAAAAACTCCACAAATATACAAATTCAAAACAACTGCTATCTTTTCCAGGGACCGCGCTAAGGATTTTAAGTTGTTAGCCAGTAAATTAGCCAAATTTCAAAAGTCTTAGCCAAACTTAGAGTTTTAGTCAAAGAATTTTAATTGTTTGTTTTTTTAATGTAATAAGTGTATTTTTCGCCCAAGTGAAAATTTCTGACAATTTTCCATTCGCCAATACTTTAGCCGAATCAGAATTTTTTTCGCCGAATTTTCTATTTTATCGCCTTTGGCGAGGTGGCGAATGCTTAGCGCGGCCCCTGCTTTTCAAAGTATCTGACTGCTGATATTTATGTTAAAAATTATCTACAAGTTTGCTGCGAAAACTTTCTGAACAAAGTAATACCATGAAATAACCTTACAAATTATCCTTCAGAATCCATGATTTTAGCGATGATTTCTAGTGAAATGTGCGGGAAAGTAAATAATTAAAATGGCGTTGCTTCTTTTGATCGAAATGAAGACAAAAGAGGTGAGAGAAACATCATAAATTACCTTTCTAAAAGTTCTTGTGATTCTTACTCAAGCAAACTTCTTTTTTTGAAGAAAAATAATTACAAAATTATATTTATGGAATTAGTGCTTGAATGCTTTGGCCAGAAAGAACAGAATGTTTTTAAACTAAAGCAAAGTATACTACAGTATATTAAGTAATCGGAGTTGCAAAAAGGGAAAGAGATTTCCTAAAAACGTCTCTCCTCGTTGACTGAAACTAGATGTTTCCTCCTCTTCATCACTCGCTTTTTTAGTCATCTCTCTTGTTTACCTACAACCGTTAAAAGATGAGCGTTCTTTTGCGAAAGGCATCCATAGCAACGCCAGTCGTTTGTCGCGTGGAACCCAAAATTAATTTTGAGACTTCGATCTTGTTGTTTGACATCATATGCCTTCGATATAAATGCTGCTTTTCAAAACTGCGCTTGAGAAACTTTGTCTTCGTTCTAGTTACCTGAAGTAATAAATAAATTGTCTGATACTTTGCCTAGGGATAACATTTGTTTTGCAAGCGACCAAATCCGAATTCAAGTCACGAACTAAAAAGTCAAAATCCACATTCAAGCTGTGGCGTCCCACTTTAGTTAAGCCTTTACCGACGATAGTTTTTGTATAGTAACTTTTGTTTGTATCGAGTAGCAACAATATACTGATAGATACGAATCTTGTAAATAAATTTAGTCGTTCTTGCTACTCTGATAAAAGGCGTCTGGTTATTATTGTAAAGTACATATTCAACTACATCCTTACGACCAACCCACATCTGGTGACTCAAGGACGTGATTAGAACTACAATAAGTGATTAAAGTAATAGTTTTATTTATGCTAAAAGTGTAAAAATATTTTCGCCATTTTCATTACTACACCGTCATTTTCATTACTGCGCCATTTTTTTTTTCGTCAACATGACAGAGGAGAAATTAAATTTGGAACAAAGTAAGGAGTTAATGAATAAACAAGATAGAAATGTTGATATTGAACAGGAAATAAGTAGAGTAGCTGTGAAACCACCAGCGTTCTGGAAATTTCCGAGGGAGGAATAATAGATCCAGATCGCGTTCTGCAGAGCACAAATATTGCTGGTACCACTACAAATTCGGAAATAAGTCGACAAAATGTGTGAAACCTTGCCAATTTGGAAGCCAAGAAGAATCGGAAAACTAGATGACCGATCCCTTGAAGAGGCCAAGGACTACGGTCGGGTTAATTGCCGCCTCTTTCTATATGACAAATCTACTCATGAAAAATATTTAATTGACACAGGTGCCGATGTGTCCGTTATTCCATCCAAATCAAGAAAGCGAACTCCTTCTGAATTTAAATTATTTGCCGCCAACTCAACGCCAATTAACACTTATGGAACTAAATTACTTAGATTAGATCTCGGCTTAAGGAGAAAATTTGACTGGCAGTTCATTGTAGCTGATGTTACAAGACCCATTATAGGAGCAGACTTCCTGCGGAATTTTGGTCTTCTCGTGGATATTAGGCAAAAGCGTTTAATCGATCCCTTAACTTCACTTCATGCACCAGCTAAAATTATAAAAGGACCGTCATCATCATTGACTCCACTTGATTCCGATAATCTGGATGCTGACATTCTTATTCTTTTAGAAAAATTCAAAAGTATAACGTCGGAAAATTTTAGTCTAAATAAAGCTCAAATAAAACATAACGTTACTCACTCAATAGTCACAAGAGGCCCACCAGTTGTTTCCAAGGTTCGTAGATTACCTCCCGATAAATTGAAGATTGCAAAGGCTGAATTTGAGTACATGCTTGACCAAGGCATTTGTCGCCCCTCGAATAGCTCATGGTCCAGCCCCTTACATCTAGTAAAGAAGAAAGACGGTTCATGGAGACCATGTGGTGATTACCGAGCCCTAAATGCCGCTACACA
>JAXGGA010011820.1:0-40950 GCA_038373865.1 Uloborus plumipes | reverse complement strand
ATAGATTTTTACACTAAAAAGTTTTTATGCTGAGTTTAGCAGATAACTTTTAAATCTCATATTTTCATTAGTATTTCTGAGAAACACTTTCTCTTGCCACCTCAAATTCTTTTGGTTATGAAGCAAATTGCATTTGCAATCTTAACAGATTTTGTAAAATACTAAATCATTTATATTATTGCATTAAATGAACTGTCTGATTAAAAAAAAAAAAAAAAAACTACATATTTGGAAACACATCATACATAATACCACAAGAAGTTTCTGTTTATACTCAATTAGATGTTAAACAAAAGTGAAAACATTTTGAACAAAAATTGGAACCAAACGAGGAAAGTTCTTACTATATTAATGCCAATTTCTTATTTTACTATATGATATTTCATATTTGGGGCACATTTACAATATACATTTTCATTTTTGTATATTTAAATTGAATTTCCATGTTTGGTAACAACTACTAAATGTATTGAAACTTAATCAGTGGTCGGAAGTAGCGCTACAAGTAGCGAAACTACTGTAGTAGCTACATTTTTAAATAGTTTGTAGTGTTACACACTACTTTTAAAAAAAAGTAGAGTAGTGAGTAGCGCGATACAAAAAAATAGTAGTTTGTAGCGATTTCCAGAAACTACTTTTAAATTAAAAAAAATAAATTAATAAATGAGAAAAATTAAAAAAGAAAAAGGAGAATGAAGGAAAAAAACAAGGTTTAACCGAATACGATTGGTGCAAATCTTGCACAAGTACAGCAGCGCACGCAATGAGAAATATGAACTATAAAAATATGAGCTGATCTTACATACATCCTTTTGATGAAATACATTCTATCTGTTCGATGTCTTTTTTTTTTGGCATCATAATTTTTATACTCCTTCAAATAATTTCTATGTTCCTAAATATTCCCTCGCAAGCAAGTACAAAAAAAAAAAAAATTTAACGTCGAATTCTTTTAATCTTTCAACGTTTGAATCCTTTCTTGTGGAGAATATTGGTAAAAAATGTAAAAAAAAAAAAAATCTAAAAAGGACAACTTTTAGCAAAAAAAGGGGGGGGGGACAAAGAGGAAAAGTAATAAATAAATTCAAAAACAATTCCTAGTTCTATTCCATATTCAAATGATTTTTTTATTAATGTAAATCACTTTTCGATTTTTTCGGTCAATCCTTAAACGGTGTATGCTTTTTATTTATCTATTTTTTAAAAAGTAGCGAAGTAGCGACTACAATTTAAAAGTAGTTTGTAGTCGCTACATTAAAAAAAAACAGGGTGGCCACAGGAAGAACAAAATCTTTTTCCCTGACTATTCCCTGATTTTTCCCTGAATAACTAAAATTTTTCCTGATTTCTCTTTTTTCGTTTCTCATGCTCTTAAAGCTTAATTTCTGCTCTTCCTTGATATTTGGATATGTCTGGCCAGGGTTCATACTCAAATTTGAAAATTAATAGTAAGGAGTTTTTAAGGAGTTCATTTCAATTTTTAAGGACTTTCCCAGTCAAAATACCTATTTTTTAGCAAACGTATCTCAAAACATTTTTTACAACTCTTGGGCTATTTATTTTTGCTGTCATACAATATGTTGAGTAGCATACTGAATTGAAAGTCAAATATATATGCAGTTATTGTTACTTGAGTGTTAGCAGACTCAGAATCAAATTCAATTATAGAGGGGGTGGGGATTAACCATTGAAAAATACTTTATTTTGAGGAGGAATTTAAAAGAAAAGTAAAAAATAAATAAAAAAGAATAAAAATAAAATAAAATTAGTGTTTCCTCAAAAACAAGACACTCCTTAATAATTTTGTAACTAGAATCAGCATAAAAAAGTAATTAAAATAAAAATTGTAATAAGCTAACTGAAAATAGTATAGGTAAAAACAACTTTCTGACTATTGGCGCTTTTAAAGTGCACAGAATTTTGTTTAAAACTTTTTAAATTAACGATTTAAAGGAAAATAAAATATATTTTAGTCGTTTGCCTCTTGACAGAGTATAGTTAACGTTATAAATGCGAAAAATCTTATTCCAATGGCGGATGCAAAAAGATCGCAAATTTCATAAATGAACGAATTGAAAAGGGGAAAAAAGCGACATATAAAAGGATTTATTCAAATAAAAATGTTTTAAAATAACATTTTAAAGCTCTTCGGCAAACATAATAGTGATAGCAATAAAGTAATTGAAACAAAATTAAATTTAAAAAAAAAAAAAATCAGTAACTTAAATTTTAATTTGTTGTCTCTCATAAAAAACAGAATTTCGTTTGAAAATTTTTAATTTTCGATTTTAATAGAAATAAAAAGACATTTTACTTATTTGCCCCTTAATAAAGCGAAGTACGCACCAAAAATCAGAAAAATTATATTCCCAAACCGGATGCAAACAGATTGCATCATTTAAAATGAAGGCGTCATAAGTATAAAAACGGCTAATAAAACAATGTACTAAAGCAAAAAAAAAAAAAAAAGAATGTCCTTTCAACAGGTCTACTTGATCCATATTATTAATGATTATCGACTTAATCGTCGAAAATTTGGAGTAAGGAAAAAAATTTTGGATGTAAGAAGATAAAAACGCAACAAAAAACACTAGATTTCCAATATTAACACGTAAAAAAATACCAGAATTCCAGTATAATATTCGAACACAATCTTGGGATTAGTAGTAGAAGAAAATATTCAAGGGCTTGCATTCACAGAATTAAAAATAAGGAGTTTATAAGGAGATTACAGCAAATTTCAGGAGTTTTAAGGGCCCTTATTTTTTCTTTTTAAAAAGCAGGAGTTTATAAGGAGTTTGTAAGGAGCGTACGAACCCTGCTGGCTGTATAAATTACTTCAGGCACTATATTTATGTAAAAAAAATGAGCAACAATAACAAGGAAGGCGTTTGAGACTGCTAATTTGTTAAGAAAATAAGAAGCTACTAGGGGTGGGACATCGAAGGCAAAACATCGATGTTTCAAGACATTGATGTTTCGAAATTAAGAAATTGATGGTATTGATACATCAACCAAAAAACATCGATCTTTTTTTATAAAAATTACTCACACATTTAAATGTACAGTAATACAGTAACTCCCCAATGCATTGCGCCTCTTTATATCTCTCAATTAGATTTATCTTTTGTCTCCTGAAAAACATCAACCGTATGATATCGCTGTCAGTTACAGAAAACTTATTTAATGAGATAGATACTGCAACTGTTGATTAACTGTATAACTTTTATTTATGGCATATTTTTATGAAACTTTTTTTGTTGAAATGCAAAACAAAAACAACGATGTTTAAAAATCGTTGACCTTAAATCATCGGTAGTAATTTTAAAGAAAAAAAACTATTTCAATAGGATAGATATTGCAACGGTTAAAGATGACTCTTTTTTATTGCATATTTTTATTGCTTTTTGCTGAAGTGTAAAACAGACATCCAAAGGAATAAAAACATCGAACACGAAACAGTTCTCATTAAAAGACATCAACCTTAAAACATCCATGGAACTATCAAAAACGTCTTCTAATGAGATTGATAGTGTAACGGCTGATTTAACTATATAGCTTTTGGCCGAATATCTTGACGAATTTTTTTTTGCTGAAATATAAAACATTCTCATAAAGAATAGTTATGAAATAAATATAATGTAAAAAAAAAATGGCGAAATTGGAAATGTTTTAGAAACATCGAGAGCAAAACATCGATAATAATCATAGAAAATGTTTTCTAATGAGATTAATACTGAAACTTCTGATTAAGGATGAAAATTTCTTAATGCGTCTGCTTATCGTATATTTTTATCAATCTTTTTTTGCTGCATTATACAACATCGACATCGAAAAAACATCGAACCCAAAACATCGATGTTGGGAAAACATCGACCCTCAAACATCGATGGTAAAAACATCGATGTTTCCAAAACATAGACATCGATGTCACAGCCCTAGAAGCTACATAGTCAGTTTGACTTATTGAACAGCACTAAAAATGTCATTAACCCCACCACAAGGATTTTTTCCCCTTTAACTATCACTTTACAAAACTTCCAACATCTCCAAAGAGAGCCTAAACATTTTTTACTTTGTTTTTTAAAACTTTTGAGGAAACAATTGCATCTCTTAAGACACCTGGAAATGGTCTAAAATAGTGCTTTTAATATCATGTGTCGGATAAGAAAACTTTTCAAGAGAGAATTTCACTAAAGACGGCCGAATTCGTATAAGCCATACTATTTCTTCACCTAACAATTCTCAAAGTTTTATGCTTTCTATTTTAAATCAAATTATTTTCGGCAGAGAGACCTCAAATCCTTCCTCCTTAAGTCACTAAAAGAAATCCATAAAATAGCATAATTTGCATACATTCAGGACGAAAATCCTTGAATTCACCTATTATCAATAAAGATGGTCTAAATAAGTATTTTCAAGCTCATTGTTTCAGATTTTTTCTGAACTGACTCCTCTCACTCTATATTTACATCACAAAACTAAAAGGTTTAAAACTTCAATTTAAAAAAAAATTGGGCAAGAACCTCAAAATTTCTTCTGCCTGAGTCACTCTAGGATAACTTAAAGTAAAGTACTTAGTAATTCAGTTTCAAAAATTTTTTTGAGAGAAAGTCCTCAAACCCCTTTGCAATTTCAAAACAAATTCGGGAGACATCTAACAAATACTCTCTCTCTCTTAAGTCACTGAAAAATAGCAATAAATCCAACTTCAAAAATTTCCAGAACAATCCAAAAGCCCTATGCTCATGAAAGATCGCTGAGAATTGCATCTTTTAGACTCTAAAATTTTGGATTTTTTCAACCAAAATCCTCTTTGCCCTTTATCTTAATATTGCCTAAAACACCTTAAAAGATTTAGGATTTCAGTCTTTAAAAAATTTTAGAGATATCCTACCCTTTTTTGAATTCCCCTAAAGATAGCCTGAAACAGAGTACTTCTGAACCCCTTCCTACAAGTTCACGAAAGATGATCCAAATGTCCATGTTCAGACTTTCCCTCTTTCCTAAGCACCCTAACCCCCTCTTTACTTTTACATCGCTAAATACTAAAAGTCTTACCCCTCCCCTATTTTAGTTTTAAACATTTCTCGGCAGAAAGTCTCAGACTACCCTCTCTCATTCAATTATACAAAGTAGTCTAAAATTTACCTTTTAATGCTTTAGATTTTTTTTTTTTTAATTTTAAGTTACAACAGTTGAAACACATCTCCTAAGTTCCCCAAAGATTGCTTAAATTTAGGTTTGTAATGCTGCAGTTTTGTAATTTCATCAAAAAAAAAAAAGCCACTTGTACCCCACTAGTTTTACGTCACTAAAATCAGTCTGAACTTTAGACTTCAGCTTTTTCAAAACATTCCCAGGAAGATATCCCAAACTTTCCATTCCCTTTAACTCTCCATACTCCAGAAATTGCTAGCAATTACATTTTTACTACTCTGTTTACAAATAATTCACATTGTTTTGAAAATTTTCTAGTTAGTCTCTAAAATATCCTTAAATAATCAAATATGTAATCTTTTTTTATACTTCAGTATTGAAAAATTATGAACTTGAGCTCTGATTTATTTTTCCCTGATTTGTTCCCAAATTCCCTGATAATTCCCTGATTTTTCCAGAATTTTCAAATTCCCTGATAATTCCAGGTTTTCCCTGTTTTCCAGGTCTGTGGCCACCCTGAAAAAAGTAGTTGTAGTTAACTACATTTATAACAAAGTAGTTATAGTTGTAGTTCGCTACAAAATAAATGTAGATTTTCCAACCACTGAACTTAAGGCTTCTCTTCACACAGAGTCTGAAAGCTTCAGATCCAATGTTAACCTACGGGAAAAATTGACTAAAGGTTTTACAACTTCCTTTTAAGTTTTTGACTCCGATTTTTTTTTCGAGTATTTTTCAAGCCTATTTCCGAGTCTTGTATTTTCTACTTTTTTGAAATTTGCATTTCTCTATTTTTTAAAAATCGTGAAAAAATGAATTTCGTCAAAAACAAGGTACTGTTGCACATTTCGCTCAATAAAAAGTTAGCAAATCATGCTATCGAAATTTTAACTTGTAGCAGACACGCAAAACATTTTCAGCTTTCTCCCAAGACTTCGTTTGTGAAAATGCGACCAATTTTTAAATCAAAACAGGACGCCAATTATTGAAAATATTTCCAAAAAAAGCTCACTTTCTTCCTTAGCCACGCCTTCCATCGGATTCTCTTCTTGTCGAGGGGAAACGGGGAAACCTCTGAGGGGGTGTGAAGATTTACAACTACCCATTAGCCCCCCCTGACTCTTACTCTTACCGGGTGGTTCCACTTCTCTCTTTTCCCTTTATTCAAGACTGAATGCTCCTGCTTTTGAAAATGAATCCACATGTTAGTTGGCAAACATCTGCATAGCTCAGTTCGTGTTCAGAAACGAAATAGTATGTATAGTATTCAGAGACTATTTCCAAGTCAAAATATTTATTCGCAATTTGATGAACGTTGTTACAATGTTGTCGAATGCAAAATATTGACATTTTTTCCCTTCCAGTATGTAGAAACATGTTTTTTTTTTTTTTAATAAAAATAACAAATACCGTAAAATGGGGTTAATCGGAACACTTTTTAGCTTTGATTGTAAAAAAAGCAGTTAAAAGATTTTTTTTAAATTTGATTTTTTGGGTAAAAACTTCGGTCTTGCTTTACTTTTGATATTCCAAGCAAAGACAAAAGATTTTGAGCAATTATTATTAAAATATATAGCAAATTATGGGTGTTCCGAATCACCCCGCTGATAGGGGTCAATCGGAACACTTGTTAAAATTTTTATTTTTTTCAATTTAATCTCTAATAGGTCTCACAAACATGAGTAATATTGATGGGGGAGAATAAGAACAGATAATTACTGTCAAATAAATGTATAATTTCAGTACCAGTAAACGTTTATAATTTGTGAAAATTCAAAATAATTTTGAACTTATGAAAAATAAAAAGTAATTTTAAGAAAAGCTTTTGAATTGAAATGCAAAGATTTAACATGAATGGAAGTCACTCATGTCGTCCAAAAATATGTACTTGTCCTTAAAACTAGCAATTGTGACTTGGCTTAAGTTTTTTCATAACATCTCCTGGGATGAACTCTGCCTTTTCTTTAGTTTTTTGAAATTTCTGGGTTTCGGGGATTGTCCTGAAAGATTTTTTCGCTTATTCATCACTGTCTGTGTGCTGGACGTTTACTACATAAAGTCTATGTGACTTTCTCCCTTTTATTTTAAGTAAAAAAAAAGTCTCCTGGAGAAAAAATCTTTTGAAATCTGTAACTTTTGTCATTCTAAGATCTAGTTGCTCACGAGAAGGGATAAACAGTAATAAAACCTTGTCCTTGTCTTGATTAGAAGAATTTGGGTTAGAATCTTGATTTTTCAAACAGTTTCCTTCAAATAAGTTTGAATTGAAACAACAGAACTAAGTGTTCCGATTCACCCCGGAAATCTTTTTTCTATGCCATTTTTCAGAATTCTTCATTTTTATGACACAATTTATAAAAAATGTAAATTCTAATGCGGTATTCTGTTGTTCAGATACATGTATAATTGAAACATACCACTCTTAGTTTTTAAATATAAGAAGGTTTGATCTTGCATATGAAGTTTTGCAGTCTATGGAAATGTGATGTTTTCTAGCGTTCCACGTGCAGCCCTCCTTAGAAGCCAATAGCGTTGCCAGATTGACAAAAGTAATTTTTTCCTACTCCCTATGATTTTACCTTACTAAGAAAAAAATTCATGGTGAAAAATACCCAATAGTTTATTTATGAAGAATTTCGTTGTACGGTCGGGAAGTTTTGTTCCGATTGACCCCGCTGTTCCTATACACCCCATTTTACGGTACGCAAATTAAATTACACATGTTTCAATGTTACAAAGAACTCACTCTGTACTCTACAATTATATAAACCACTCTCTGATAACTTTTACGTAAAAGCAATAGAGGAAAATCTAACTCAAATATATTTTAAATTTAAACGATCGTGTAATGTGCGTGATGAGTTAACGTCTGTATAAATATAAGATTACTCAATTTCAATGTTTATCTTTCCTTCTGCTTCTGAATATCAATTATGTTTGAATTTGTTCTTGTTCCTACGATCAAAAAACTGAAGGAAATAGAGAAAAAGCGACTTCAAAAATATTTTGCGTTTATTGTTACGATTGGTAGGCGGTAGGCCGATTTCAATAATTTGTATCAATGAAACTCGAATGAGTCTTGTAAGTTATTAATAAGTTACTAATTAGATTAGGAGTTCACTGGCCCAAAGCTCATAACTTTGCGCGTTGGTAAAGCTGTTTTATTTAATTTTGAAACGCGAGAATTAGTCAGTTTCTTCAAGGTCGAGTTATCGAAAAGAGGGGCGAGCGTGGCAATCGCCCCAGGTGCCGAGGCATAATAAGACGCCAGAAATTGAGATTTTGCTAAATTTACAATTTAGAATTTTTTTACATAATTGCACTTTTTATCAAAATTATTTTTAAAAGTGATGATAAACAGTAAACTCCCTATTATCAGCGGAATTTAAAAAAAATGAAAGTGCGCTATTAGTCGTGTTTGGCTATTCAAGATACTTTTTAGATTCAGTGTTGTCATTTTTATCTACGATTTAAATGAATGCTTTGCGTTATTCACTTTTTTTTTAGCTTTTACATAAATTAATATCGTTTTTTACCTATTTTTCGATTATCCGCGTATTCGCTTATCCGCGGTTACCGGGCCACCATTATATTTTCAATAATATCGATGTTCATGTTCACACACTTGCTCTAACTCATGGTTTTGTTTTTTCGAGGAAGACAGGGGGGGGGGGGCAGGGCCGGATAAGTCTATTTACGCCCTAGGCCAAACTTAGAAACTACACCCCACCTCACTCATCCGAACCCTATCAAAATCGAATCCTCCCCATTTGATAAACTGATTTATGATTTTGTTTTTTTCTTCCTTTCCTTCCTTTTTTTTCGTATTCCTCTGTCAATGATCGAAAAAGAAAGGTCTAAAGGTGGTTCTTCAGGAATTTGTTGAAATTGAAGCTTTCAAAATGCTATTTTATGCCATTTATCGGAAAGTAATGGGACAACTCGCAACAGGCCAATTCAACGCGCAATTTTAAAGATTATTGATTTTTTTAATTTATTGATATTTATGATTTTTTTATTATTTATAAAGCAAAATTGTAAGTGTTTTGTCACATTCAAAGCAAAATATACGTTGTAAAAACGATCTTTTCTCCTGGATTATTGTAATTTTTAAGCTGAATTTAATGGTATAATAATCCAGTTGAAAAGCCCGATATCACAACGTATATATTTTTTTTTTTTTTGAATGTTACAAAATACATACTGTTTTGCCCTAAAAATGTCAGTCGCTTGCCTCTGCCCTCCCCCCCCGGTAAGTTTTCGAAATTGAAGTCTTACATAAGCAAGTGTGAGTCAGCTTTGATGATGTTTGATAAAGGAATGAGTTTGAAGACTCCTCCTCACCCCTTTCGAAACCTAAAATTTTGACGAACTTTAATGATGCTTTGGAAAGGCAGAAATCGGGAGAGCTCTCCTGGAGCTCTAAAATACAATTCCTAAAATACATTTTTTAACGATTGGGTTCAGTAATTCGCTTCGGTAAAGGTGTAGGAATTGAAGTAATGAAAACAATTAGACGATTTGAATAGTGTTAGATGTTAGTTAATGTCAGTTATTATGAGGTATTTACTTAAATTATTTAAAATCTTGGCTTTCATTTTATTAGTTTTTTTTTTTTTTTGTATCTTATCACCCCAGCCTCCTTTATTATATTTATTTCCTGTTTTCTTTATACCCATGGATTTCATATTACGTATTTAACTGTGTAATAATTAGAATATAAAAATGGTCGGTACTTATATACATTATAAGCAGGGCCGCCGACAGGGGGGGCAGCAGGGGCAAAATCCCGGGGCCCGGCCCAAGAGGGGGCCCGGGCTGCTAGTTTAAAAAAAAGGCAGTTTTTTTGGTTAACTGAACTTCATTTTTGTGTAGGCATTAAAAAAAATCAATAGTTTGATCACTGGTAGTGCCTTTTCTATGTCCTAATTTAAAGTCCTACCCTTTTTTTGGAAAAAAATATTTATCAAATTCAAGTTTGTGACCTGATAATACCTGCAAAAACAGCTCAATATATTTTTGTCTTAATTTCAAAATTATTCTGAACATTTTAATAAAAAAATCTTTTTGATTTCATTAAAATGACCACAGTTAAAAATGTATTGTCTTGAACCATGTCATTAATGCAACAGCTCTTGCGAAAAAAAATGAAATAAAAAATTAAAACCTCAGAAAGAGCTAAAGATATCCAAATAGAATTTTAGAAGATTAATGAAATAGCTAATGGAACAAATAGAAAAAAAATCATTATAAACTGAAACAATGAGTTTCATAACCTGGATAAGTGATAAGGATGCAAACCTATGGTGCTCCCCCTCCCCCCCACCATTATTAAAAATTAAAGTTTAAACTTTTTTATAATTTTGTACCAATCTTGTTTTTTCCTGTGAAAAAAGTAAGATAAGTTTTTAGAAGCCTTTCTTTTTGAAATATTTTATCAGAATTTCATCTTTTCCTTTTTCTTTTTTGAGTGACATGCTCAACAGGTCACAACTTATGGACCGCATATTACACACTCCTAACATCAAAAGTAAAAAACAAAATGAAAAAGAATACATGATGCTTACAATATTTTAGATAATGTGCTACAAATTATAGTTATTATTAAATTATACTTGTTTAATATATGACTAGTATATTAAAATTTCACTCAAAATTTGCAGACAGATAATAAAATTGTCAAAGTTTGTCGCAGACAGCTAGAAAACTTTCTGCCACTGGGCTTCGCTTATCATTTTTTCTGCAGAAGAAAAGCATTTATTATTATTATTATTTTTCTTTAAATCTCAGAAGGCAATGAATATTAATTGTAATGAAAAATTAAAAGTCATAGGGGAGAAAATAATTGAAGGAAAAAAAATCATTTCAAAAAGTGATTCTATGTCTCATAAGAGTTTGCATTTGAATATAAAACAATTGTAGTTCATATTTGTAATTTTTGTAAAATATTTAAAAATTTATCTGTTGCTCGTGTTATTAGCGTATTTTGAAACACACTCAAACATCATAACTACATGCTTAAAAACTGCTGTCTACAAGTTTTCTGGAAATAAACTTCAAGGGAGAAATTTGAGGCTACCTTTTTTGCGCGAACATTGCATCTAAAATTAAGTTTATATTAGTAGTGCAAAAGTTAAACTTGCCCATCTTTCACACGAAAGAAATATTAGTTATGTTTTTAATTATTTTCATACACAAAAGGTTTTTTCAATATTTGTGACTTATGACTTTAAAATTGAGCTTGTGTGTAAAGGGTGGCAAAGTGATTCTTGCATTCTTGCCCTCCCCCGCCTCCCAATGTAGCACCAATATTGGGTTCTACTCCCATCTCTCCCTATTTTTACAAAGTTCCTACGCCATTGAACGGATCGGTACTTTTCTCCGCTCAAAAACCATCCTATGATCCTTCTCGAGTGCCCAAGTATCTCCCTGCCAAATTGCGTCCAAATCCTATTGTATTGTATAAGGTACCGTACGCACATATACAAGTAGTTATCAAAATAATGGATACACTTGAGATTCATAAGAAAAATCTACCGTTCATCGCAAAATAAGCGATCAATTGTTCTTTAACTTTAGTCATACAAAATATAGACTTCACCGGACATTTCCACATTGAAATTAAATCACTCATGCATTTGGGGGATGACAAGAAGGGGGGTCGGAAGAAAAACCGCTTTTTGACCATAACTCTTCGAAAATAGCTCGGAATAAGCTATGAATTTCAGTAATTAATTAGCATACTATGTATAATTACTGTACAAATTTTTATGAACGTACCACTTATACTTCCAAAGATATGAAACATTTTTTAAAAAACGGCAATTTTATTTGAAGGGTTTTTCTCATAACACGCAGAGTTTTTGATCAAACCTTATCAAAATTTCAGGAAAGATGACAAAATACAAGAGAAAGAACATACTAAAACGGTAAATAAAAATATTAAAACTCTGATGAGATATGAACGTTAAAAGGAAATAATTTTTCACGGCACATGCGCGAACGACAGAAATTTATAACTACAAAAATATTGTAGCCTGGTTTATACTGCATCTTATAAAAAAAGTTTCAGTTGACTATTGTAAAAATTTATAAAGATATCAGCGATCTAGTGAGCTGTAATTCATTCATTCGCAGACAATAGATATATGGCGAGGGGTTGTCCACAAATAGTGTGGTGATAATCGAGCATTTTTTTTCAATGTTAAATTGTATACAGTTTGAAAATTTATATTCGGCATAGAAGTCACATTTCGCCTATTCGGCCAAAAAGACCTTATACGTAGGTGGCCAAAAGTATCCGGACACCCCCTGAAACGTTGGTTTTGAATGATGACGCAATAACCTTTAATTTAAAAATAGCTCTTTGTGGACAGTTCCTCACTATTTATGTATTATCTGCGAATGAATGAAATACAGCTCACTAGATCGCTGATATCTTCTTCAATTTTCATGATATTCAACTGGAACTTTTTTTGTAAGATGCAGTATAAATCAGGGTACAATATTTTTGTAGTTATAAGTTTCTGTCATTTGCGCATGCGCCATGAAAAATTATTTCCTTTTAACGTTTATATCTCATCGGATTTTTAATATTTTTATTTACCGTTTTAGTATGTTCTTTCTCTTGTATTTTATCATCTTTCCTGAAGTTTTGATAAGGTTTGATTAAAAACTCTGTGTGTTATGAGCAAAAACCCATCAAATAAAATTGATGTTTTTTAAAAAATGTTTCATATCTTCGGAAGTAAGAGTGGTACGTTCATAAAAATTTGTACAGTAATTATACATAGTATGATAATCAATTACTGAAATCTATAGCTTATTCGAGCTATTTTCGAAGAGTTATGGTCAAAAAGCGGTTTTTCTTGCGACCCCCCTTTTTGTCGTTCCCCAAATGCATGGGTGATTTAATTTCAATGTGGAAATGTCCGGTGAAGTCTATATTTTGTATGACTAAAGTTAAAGAACAATTGATCGCTTATTTTGTCGATGAACGGTAGATTTTTCTTATGAATCTCAAGTGTTTCCATTATTTTGATAACTACCTGTATATGTATTCTCTATTTTATATTAGGGATACATCAGAAAAGAAAGAGCGCAAGTTTTTCTTACGCAAAATCTAAGTGAAAATACAGGGGCTTCGCATGCACTCTTGAAATCGAGGCTTGTGCCCCCCCCCCCTTTTCTAAAAAAAAACTTTCGTCACGCTACGCCTATGTCCAGAGCTAGACCACTGTTTTACACGTAGCTTTTATATCTCTTATGTTTTCTTTTTTCATCAGCCGATTGCAAATAATTGTATTCTTCAATTTATCTTCAATGGGGGAAAAAAAACTATGAGCATCATTTTTGGAAGATAATTGCGGAAATTTCATTCATCGATATTTTATTTAAAAACAACCTGGGAAGGTATGTCCGAAAAAAAAAGTATAACTTCCAAAAATTTACAAGTATTAGATGTGAAATTTACAAGCATTAGGAGCGAATAAAAGTATAGCATATCATAGGAATGCACAAACGTAGTAAGCTACCTGACTTTTTCTTCTCAGTTCGGTTCAAACGGAGGGAATTTTCCAAACGAGTTCGGAAAAGTTGCGGCTTCTCTTTCGCCCGGAGCTGCAATTTCTCTGATTGCTTTCCACTACAGGGGGTCCGAGGGGTTCTTCCTCCCCAAAAGTGACAGCTCGCGCTGATTCTCACTTCGTCCACTCGATTGGTAGATGAAGTGTCAATCTCTTGTTGACGAGCACTCCCCTCGTTCAAAGAAGGAAGTCATTTTAAGCCTAACTACGATAGTTCTTTTTTGTGAAGAGGGGCCTTAAAGCCTGGTAAAGACTTTATTTCCAACAAGAATATTTATCGGTTAGATCGTCCTAACCGCCCGGGTGGCGGTATTTTATTTGCGGTTAACAAAGATGTGCCCTTCAAAAATATTGATCTTAGCCTACCCGCTTCGGATATCGAAATTATGGAAATCAAAATATTCCTAAATACAAATACGTCTCTCCAAGTCTTTAATGTTTACTCCCCAACGGTAAGTGGGACCCCAAATGGCTCCACGAATTTCGAAGGTATCTGTCCCATCCATTTATCATTGTAGGTGACTTCAATATCCATCATGTAGCCCTTGGTAGCTCTCATAACTCTCCAAATGCTGACAAAATCCTCGATTAGATAAACGAAAATAATATATGTTTTTTAAACACGCACATCCCCACCCACAGGTCGATGGGCTGTGCGGAGTCACTCCTTGATCTTTCTGTGTCCTACTGATATTTTTTCTGACATTCATATTAATATTCACGCAGACCTGTTTGATAGTGATCATCACCCCATTCAACTGAACCTTAACCTTAAAAATGATCATCTTCAAACTTATACCTATATCCATTGGCAAACCTACCAGAACATTATTGAAGAGAAGTTCTTCGATATCATGTCAATAAATACTTTTGGAATACAAAATATTATTTCTGAAGCTATCAACAAAAGCAAAAGAACTACACAGAGGAAGGCCTATGGAAATCCTCCCTGTTGGAACACAGAATGCAGGTATTACCTCGGGCAGAAACGGAAAGCCCTAAGAGTCGCTAAAAAATCACTCTTAAAAGAAAACTGGATAAAATATAAAGAATTGTCCGCTAAACTAAGACATCTGTCACGGTAGCAAGCGAACATATTGGAGGAAAACATGTGAAGGTTCTGTCAAGAATAATAACATTTTCAAAAAACTAAAATCTTTGGCCAACCGCTCATCTGTTAACATGAAGTCTCATTTTGTTCTCAAGGCTGGGGATTTTTTACTTACTTCTCCCCTGGCTCAAGCTAACGCTTTTGCTTTATCTCTGCAAAAACCTGATGTGATGATGAAAATACCTTTTAACCTTAGTGAGCCGTCGGTCGACAAGTTTAACGATCCCTTCTCCCTCAACGAGCTTCAACTTGCAATCAACAAAAATCGGAACACCACACCCGGGCCTGATGGCATTTCGGGCAAAGCCCTGAAGATTATGAACAAGAACCAGATTTATTTTCTTCTTCAAGAAATTAATTACAGCTGGAGCACTGGGATCATCCCCGAAAGATGGAAAAGATCCACAATAATCCCTATATTAAAAAAAGGCAAGGAACAGGACACCATTTCATCCTACAGGCCCATCTCTCTCACATCAACCATAGCCAAAACAATAGAGTGCATGATATTGACAAGAATAATAAAGTATATGATCATTGATCAACCGTTCCAATTTCCAAAATAACCAGTGTGGATTTCTTCTTAACAGAGGATGCAATGTTGTTCAAGCTAAAATTCACCACAATATTTGCGAAGCAAGGTCCAGAAGAGAGTTTTTCATCGGCATTTCCCTCTATCTTCAAGCAGCATATGATCTGGTTTGGATAGATGGCTTGATGATCAAGCTGACTGAAATGGGAATAAGCGGTAATGCAGCGCTTTGGATTTTTAATTTTCTTTCGGACAGAAGTTTTAATATTAAATGGAGAAATGTTTTGTCGGTGGATAAAACATATTCACGAGGGATACCGTACTCAGTCTTATTTTGTTTCAAGTTTATATTCATGATTTAGGGGACAGTATTCCCACTAGTATTAAAGTTACTACCTTCGCTGACGACACCTTTATTTTTTGCTCTGGTCCTGATTTAGATAATGTTATGAACCGTTTGCAGACCGCACTTGTACACATTCCGAACTGGTGTGAAAGATGGCACATGAAAATTGTCCCAAGCAAGTGTTCTGCCATTAACTTTTCTAACAAGAAAGAAAAACCTAGTAGAAACTTTAAAATTAACGACATCGACATCCCTTGGACGGACAATTTGAAAATTTTGGGCCTCTTTTTTTCTGCTAATCTCACTTTTCACTATCACTTTAATCATATTGCAAAAAAAGTCTCTAAGTACATAAATGTTTTTAAATTCATCGCATCTAGGAAATGGGGGGCTAGATCTGCCCACTTGCTTAGAATTGGTAACATGTGTATACGAAGTCGTTTGGATTACGGCAGTCATGTGTTTGTTTCCTCATCAACCTCTAGCAGGAAAACACTGGGTACTATTTTTCACTCCTTCCTGAGGGTGGCTACAGGTCTGCCATCCTTTACCCCTATTCCCATACTACTCAAGGAAGCAGGGGAAATGCCGCTTCAGATGAGACACAACATGCTAGCAAAACTTTTTTACATCCGTCACCTCAGCCTGAAAGAGCATTCTCCCATTAGTAAATTACTGGCCTCCTTCTCTATAGATAACATGCCAGCTAAGAATCATCGTCTTCCCCTGGCGGTTTCTTGCTCTAAGCTTCTGAGAGAGTTTAATCTATATCCGAGTCAAATTATCCCTCTGTACCGACCTTTTGGCACGAATTATGATTTCCAAATTCACATTAATGACCTCCCTTTTCAGAGCAAAGCCCTACCTCCTGACATTATTATCAAGCTTTTCTACGAGTCGAAATCCACTCTTTCCTCTCATTATAACATTGTTGCTACTGATGCTTCGAAAATAGGGGACACAGTCAGCATTGGAATTACAAACACCAACAATGGCGAAGAATTGATGGGGAGAGTGCCCCCCACAAACTCTGTTTTTATAGCGGAAGGGCTAGCCACCTGGCTAGCCATTAAACGTTTCTGCAAGAAGAATACTACAAACGTCATCCTTTCTGACAGCCTATCAATTCTGAATTCACTCGTGTCCGTGGATGTCAAATCTCCACGAATCTCCCTCATGATCTGGAATGGTATTGAAAACCTTATTGACTCTCAAACGAACATCTGGATTGTTTGGACCCCAGCCCACACTGGGATAAAAGAGAATGAAAGAGCGGACGAATTGGCAAACCTTGGACACTCCAAAAATCTCATCCTCCATTGGGTCTCCTGTAGTGATGTTATCAAGACCATCAAAAGAAACTCCTGGGAGGAATGCTCTTCCTCTTGGGAGAAGTTGAAATATGCCACCAACTTCCAACATTTTTCTTCCATCAACAAGGATAATAGATTGACTCCGAAAAACCGGTTCTGGGATGTATTAGTTTCGAGACTGAGGATCAGAACTCTTCTTACAAATAACAATTTATTTAAAATCAAGAGGGCCCACAATCCATTATGCTCTAGGTGTGGTGTAGTGAACTCTGTGGATCACTTTGTTCTTTCGTGTCAGCTTTATGAAGCCCAGAGGGTTGCTTAGGAATTCATTTGGTTGTACCCCTATCTCCTTCTCTTCCCTTTTATGGTTCGATAAGTCTGCTTTTCGGGCAGTTCGCGCTGTCTGCCGGTTTCTGGGTTTGTGCGGTCGTTTTTGTTGAGCTGGGTTCTTTGATTCACGCTCTGTAATTTCTTCGGCCCGTTATTTTTGAGGGTTATTGGAGGCAAAGCCAAAGTATCATAGCATAGGCCTCAAAGTTACGGCGAAAGAAAGAAAGAAAGAAAAAGAAATTGTACTAGTGTGTCCTTTGATCGTTTGAACAAATTATAATTATTAATAAGATTGGCACTACTGAACTTCATCAACTTGATGGAATTCCCAAAATTGTTTTAAAAATTCCTGGTTATTGTACGCACTAGAGATGAGCCAGGCTCGGCCCGAGCCCGAACCCGAGACGGACTCGGGCCCTTTAACTTTAAGCAGCTTTCGGGCTCGGGCTTGATCTCATATTAAGATAGTCAGTTTTTATACAAATACAACGTTCGCGGAATAAAATATTGGGGTACTTAAAGAGCGTGAGAACAGTTTTTCTTAATGGCAGAATTGCTTTGTTCCGGAAGAGTTTCAGAGAAATGACATCTATCACCTTATCTCCCACTCCCATACATCGTTTCTCAGCTTCTGCACATCGGAAAGCAAGCGATCTGCTGAGCTGGGGTGTAAATGGTCAGTAGAAAGTGGGGACAAATGACGCAAATTTCCGTGGTGCTTGAAAGGCCATTAAGAGACAGAAGTCATAAAACGTTTTTCTCTGATTGAAGGTTGACTGTTGACAAAATTCCTACGAATCTGGAAGGAGTGTTGTAAATGGTCATGGGGGGGGGGGGACTTATAATATATTAATACACTTATAATATTTTTGCGATTGATATTACGATATACCATATGGCAGTGCATCCCAAGTGGAAATTAAAAATATATATTGATGTTTGATACACTCGGGCTCGGGCCGGGTCGGACTCAAAACAAGACAATATCACTCGGGCTCGGATTAAAAATTCTCGGCCTCGGGCGGACTCGGGCCTTCAAAAGTGACCCCGAACTCATCTCTAGTACTCAAAAGTAAATGACAAAAGTGACATTTCATAATCATACACTAAATCATTACTGATCCTTGGAAAATGTTGATCAGTTTTTCTAACAGGGTTGCCACTCAATGCCGGGAGAAAATTTCCCTGTGTTTTCCCTGCATGAATATGCAGTATTACGAAAGAGCGAACACTGGTTTTCTATATGAACATTAATATCCTGGACAGAAGAAAAAACTAACTAATTAAAAACATAGGGAGGCAAAGCAGAATTCATTAAAACTGAAATCATAGAACGGATTGATGACTAATCTCATACTCTCTAATTAAATTAGCATAAAGCTTTAAAATGCATTTCAAACTAAGTAATAAATATTTTTTGCTTCTATAATACACAATTAAATATTTACTTATAAATAAATAAACTTAGCAAAAAAAAAACTGTGAAATAAAATTACTATTTATTTTATTTTATTTATTCTTATTATTTTATTCATTTGCGCATAAATGTATTCATTGGTAGTTTACATATTTTAGAATTCATTTTGGCAACTTGAACTTTTGAAAAAAAGTAAAATTCCTTGCACTTTCCAGATTTTTGAAGAAATTTTCAAAATTCCCTGTTTTTCTGTTGATTTTTCAATTTCCTGTATTTTCCCTGTTTTTTTCAGGTTTCCTTGTGGCGAGGCAACCCTGTCTAAATATTTGCAAGCAGTGGCGTACATAGCGCCCCCGCAACCCCCGCGGCGCGGGGGGGGGGCGCAAGAGGTTTGAGGGCGCCCGATCCAGAAAAATAGCACTAAAGGTTACACGGGGAAAATATTTTTTACATTTTAATAAGGGGTGGAGGGGCGCACTTACAAATCTTGCTGGGGGGCGCACCTTAGTCTATGTACGCTACTGTTTGCAAGCTAGGATGTTTTTTTTTTCTTGAGGAAGTATATACATATATGAAGAGCTCGGGTCTAAAAAATGGTAATTAGCATTTCAAAAAATCAAAACTTTTTCTTTTAAATATGGATTTACAGCTTCGAGACATTACTGTAGCAAGTTTTTTCTATTTAAAAAATGAAGTCGGTACATTGATTAAGTGCTGTGTGTCTCGGGTATATGTAATTACATTTTTACAAGTGATTTTTGTTTCTTTAATTTAAAACAATATGTCTTTTCGAGTTTGTTAGATGCCACTATTTACGCCCGAGCCCTTCATATATATATTGTTAGAAACAAAATACACAGTACAGTACAGAACCTTTTATCCGGGAACCAAAATACCGGGAAAGCACAGCAAAACCGCAACATTTTGGTCGAATTTTTTTTCCGCCCACTTTTTAAAATACGCATTTTCGGCAATTTCTAAAAAATGAAGATTTTTGTTTTTGATTTTTTGAAATACCTAAATTAATATGAACGGTCTTCGTCTCTCATAAATACCATATAAGTGGCATATAACTCAGAAATTTTTGTAATGATTGTTAACATCTATAAGCACTTCTGGATCGTTTTACTCTTCAGGATGGCATATTTATTTGTTATTGCAACTTGGGTTTTGTAAACAATTGGCCAAATATCGCTTCGTAGCGATTCCAGAAAACCGGGAAATTCAATTATCCGGGATTAGCTAGTGGTCCCATAGACATCCCTGATATATTGGTTAGCTCTACTGTATTAAAAACAAAAATCAAAAATATAAAAATTTTCTTGAGTAGTGAAAAACATTTTATCATCAGTTTATTATTCTTCAATCTAAGGTTAAAAAAATATTTGAACATCACTGAAAACATTATTGTAACGAAACCACAAAAGACTTCATTTATACACATTTTGAGTTACAAATGGAGCTGAAATTATCTGCTTCAAGAGTGTTTTTTTGACAGTACTACCAATTCCTATTTTATGAAATTTTTATGCAGTGTAGTTGGGTCAATCCATTTCAAATCACCCAATATGAATAAAATTTGTTGCTCAACATTTTTAATTTTCTTGATTCTTTTATCATGGATTACCTATGGGTAGACATGAACAAAACTGCAATTGAAAAAAATTTACATGCTATATTTTTTATTTGGCAGCCATTTCAAAATGGCGATTTGGCAAATTTGACAGAAAAACAGGGTTTGCCAAAAATTTTATTGCCAAGTCGTTTTTAAAGCAGGGTTGGCAAAGGTGGGCCCAGCCCAGAAAAACCCGCCCGGGTTTTTCTGGGCGGGTCCACCAACAAAAACCCACCCGGGTTTTTGTCAAAAGTGGGTTTTTGTTAATTTCTAAGTTATCAACAAATATATTCAATAATAATATCTCATCTAAATTATACATAAAAAATAAGTAAGAAATCAGGTTTATCTGAGATAATTTTTCTTAGAGTAATTATTTATTTTATAAAATAATTATTATTTCTTCAATTTTCAAGTCATCGTCCAGAAAATTTTCCTAGCTATGATACTACTTTTTGTTGTAAAATACTTATTATTATTATTTATTTATTTTTTGATTGCAAATTTCAAATTTCAAAACAAATTGAAAATGATCCATTGATAAACTTTTTGTAGATGGAAACAATTGCTTAATTAATGTTTTATGATAATTTTGATTTAACACAGCAGTCAAATAATGACAAAATACTGCAATTTTTGCTTTTATTCTGGAGCAAGAAAATAAAGTTTTGCTCTTCATTTCTTCTAACCCTACTGCATTTAGTATATGATGATTTTCAAGTGCTATATTATAGAGGTACCATACCACTGACTTGAAGCACTAAACCCTTTCTTTGATTTAAAAAAAAAAAAAAACAAAGAAAATGCGTCCCCACGCAGTTTATTACTACTAAAATATTATGACAAGCATTTATTAATAATTTATAATTCTTGCTAAGTTCTAATGTTAACCAAGTTTTTTTTATAATTATTTCAAAAAAAAAAATAGCGATTAAGAGTCCCCACGCCCCTCCCTCCCCCATCTGAAATTAATCAGTTTTGGTTTGAAAATAGGAAGAGGGGGGGGGGAGACACTTCCCTTTTCTCAGACACACACCTTGCATTGGGATATGCCTTATAAAAAACATGCAAATGACATGACTTGATATTGAAGCAGGCTACTTAATGAAAAAAGATGATTATTTCTATTAATAAACAAGTGCTATTTATAAACAATGGTTTTAATTTAAGTTTTTGAAACTTTCACACCCTAAATATTCCTGAATTTGTAGGAAAGCCCATTTGTAACAGTTCTTCTATTTTATAAAAGACAAGTGATAAAAGTTCATAGCTGAAACCATTGTTCAAAGCTTCTTAAATATACATTAAATATTACAATTGGGTTGATGATATTATTAATTGATATTGTTAATAATATTAATTATTAATCCATTGACAATGATTAAATGCGATTCAGAACTTTAACTTAATAAATATATTTTTATATGAATGAATGCATACATTATATATCAATACCCGCATAAGAAATAAAATTTAACATACAAAAATCCAGAAAAACCCGCAAATACCCAGAAAAACCCACAAATACCCAGAAAAACCCACAAAAACCCGGGTGGGTTGGGTTTTTGTAGAAAAACCCGGGATTTTGCCAACCCTGTTTTAAAGATATCAAAATAATTTAAAAACCAGTGTGTTCAGCATAAAATGACCTTTAAATACACCTTCTTTAAACTTCCCTATCATGTAAGTAAGTTGGTCAAAATCTTTCTCGAAAAACTAGGAAAAAACGTAGAATTTAGTAATTTTTAAGACCATAAATTTTTATGAAGGAAGAGAGACTCAGCAATGTTATTTTATTTCTGTGTTTGAGTACTCATAATACTACCAGCAGCATAAGTTTTAGTCTTTAGAATGAACTCCTTTTTTTTCTATGGGTCTTCAAAAATGGCGGAAAACGCAAAAATGCCAATTTTCGTCAGGTCAATATCTGAAAAGGGACTGAATGAAAAAAATGAAAATTGCATAAAATGTTCTTCATACTATTAAGAATATCTCACAAAAAAATTATGACTGAGACTCAACTGCGTTTTGAGTTATAGAGCTGCGAATTTCAACAAAAAGGCTACCTTTTTTATACACTCGTGCAATGCTAAATTAGCCAACTAAGGCTTAAAATTATCTTAACTGACAAAGTTAAATAATTCTGAAATCTATAAGTTAACAATGCACTTTTAACTACATATATGTATGTTTCTTCAGCTGTAATTGAGCGAATGGAAAACACACTGACTGAAATATTTATATATTGTTTAACAGTGAAAGATACAAGATTATCACATATCTAATACCTTTAAACGAGCAATTCTTGTATATATATTTATTTATATATTTATTTATTTTTCGGATCTCGAAAACGGCTCTAACGATTTCGATAAAACTTGGTATTTAGATGGAGTTTTGGTTTCTGAGTTCATTTACGTCGGTGTTTTTTCTGTAAAAACGCCAGTTTTCGCAAAAAAACCCGTTTTTTGTGCCTTCATTAAGTAAGTTTGAGATGCTTTCTTCATCGCCATTTTCTTTATGATTATTATCAATTGTTACTGTTTCCGTGGCGACCACGTTTTGTTATAACAATTGGATTTCATATTTAATCACATCAGCGCGAGTTTAAATTTTATGGTATTTGGCAACGTTAAATTGTTACTGTTTTTGAAATGTTAAAGCAAGGCTTCACTAGATAACAGGCTGTTTCATTTTTTCAAAAGCCATGGGATAAAAGCAGTGGTGATTGTCCATCGACATCTATTCAATTATAAAAATTAGATTACTTTTCAAGTACGATTTCAAAATTGAGTATAAAAGTGTTATAGTTAGTTTTAAAGTATTTTTTTTCCCTCTCAAGAGTGTTTAGTAAAGATATTTCAGGTAAAAAATCAATAAATATGAAACTCAATTTTCTTAAAATATTAAGTTTCGAAGCAAAATAACATCTATCTAATATTTTTAAACGAGCAATTCTGGTATATATATATTTCGGATCTCGAAAACGGCTCTAACGATTTTGATAAAATTTTGTATTTAGATAAAGTTTTGTTTTTTGAGTTCATCTACATCTGCGTTTTTTCTGTAAAAACGTGTTTTTTTGTGCCTTCATTAAGAGTTTGGCGAGCTTTCTTTCGCTATTTTCTTTATGATTACTCTTATTGTTACTGTTCACGGAAACCACGTTTTATTATAACAATGGATTTCATATTTAATCACATCAGCGTAAATTTAAATTTTTACGGTATTTTTCAAATGAGTTTTGGCAACACGTTAGAATTATTATTGTTTTTGAAATTTAAAGAAGATCAATCAAAATAAAGTTAGAATTGGGCGTGGGCCGCGGTAGTCCGATCGGTTAGTCGTCGGACTCGTAACCGGAGGGTCCCGGGCTGATCATATAGAGGAAGCCCAACCGATAAAAGATCCACCGTCTTCATTAATGATGGCTGAGGGACGTTAAAAATGTTCGTGGTCATAAAATCCTCCAAGTGAAACGATACCTCCTGGGGATGCTGGGCCAAGGGTTTGCTCGGCCCTATGGCCTGGATCAAAAATGAACAAAGCGCTCTTCAGGGCCCCATCCCGGTTAAACCACGAGTTGTGGTATGTACGGGGGGAACTTTGAAGTGTAATGTAAATGTATAATGTAAAATGTGTAAAATATAAGTAAAATGAAAGTCAAAACCAACTGGAACCAAATGCGTACTGGAGAACAGGGACTATGCATCCATTCTCATCAACACCTTCCGCGTCTTCGGCGCCAAATGAAACGAAATTACGTGTGATTTAATGGTGAGCATGGATTAAATAGGTTGTGTTTTTTAAAACAAATTACAGCTGTTTTAAATACGTAATTGCAACCAAAGGCTTAAAAATGCTTTTCAAGTTTATCTAAACAAGTACTTCGTATTTTAGCAAAAAATACAAGTTTACAAACCCTTTTTTTTTTTTTACCGAGCGGGCTCAGTCCCCTGGTATTATTTATTTATATATATATATTTACTTTTCGGATCTCGAAAACGGCTCTAACGATTTCGATAAAATTTTGTATTTAGATAGAGTTTTGGTTTCTGAGTTCATCTACGTCGGCGTTTTTTCTGTAAAAACGCGAGTTTTCACAAAAAACCCCGTTTTTTTTTGTGCCTTCATTGAAAGTTTGAGAAGCTTTCTTTTCGCCATTTTCTTTATGATTACTATCATTGTTATACTGTCTCTTAGCAACCGCGTTCAGTAAAACAACGGATTTCATATTTAATCACATCAGCGCGAGTTTAAATTTTATAGTATTTGCCAACTTTAAATTGTTATTGTTTTTGAAATGTTAAAGCAAGGCTTCACTAGATAACAAGCTGTTTCATTTATTCAAAAGCCATGGGATAAAAGCAGTGGTAATTGTCCACCGTCATCTATTGAATTTTATGGTAACTTACAGTATATAAAAATCAGATTACTTTACTTTTCAAGTGCGATTTCAAAATTGAGTATAAAAGTGTTATAGTTAGTTTTAAAATACTTTTTTTCCTCCTCAAGAGTGTTTAGTAAGATATTTCAGATAAAAAATCGATAAATATGAAACTCATTCTTAAAATATTAAGTTTCGAAACAAAATTACATCCAATATCTTTAGACGAGCAATTCTTGTATATATATATTTCGGATTTCGAAAACGGCTCAAACGATTTTGATAAAATTTCGTATTTAGGTAAAGTTTTGGATTTTGTAGTCCGATCGGTAAGTCGTCGGACTCGTAACCGGAGGGTCCCAGGCCGATCATATAGAGGAAGCACAGCTGATCAAAGATCCACAGTCTTCATAAATGGTGGCTGGGGGACGTTAAAAATGTTCGTGGTCATAAAATCCTTCAAGTGAATCGATACCTCAGGGGGATGCTGGGCCAAGGGTCTTCTCGGCCCTTGGGTCTGTTCAAAAATGAACAGAGTGCTCTTCAAGGCCCCATCCCGGTTAAACCACGAGTTGTGGTATGTACGGGGGGAACCTTGAAGTGTCAAGTGAAGTGAAAGTCAAAACCAACTGGACTAAATGCGTACTGGAGAACAGGGACTCTGCATATATTCTCATCAACCCCTCCCGCGCCAGCGGCGCCAAATGAAATGAAATTGGGTATGATTTTACGGTGAGCATGGATTAACCCTTTGATGTAGAATTTTTATCAACGTAATTTTTCATACTTTGTTCATTACTCTGCATTAATTTACGGTAAAATAAGGGGAAAGTATTATATTTAGCATTTTAATAATTTTCTGGTTATGTAATACAGCACAGAACAGTGGTGTCCCTTTCTGCGTAAAAGGTAAAATATTCATGGGAAATCGGTGTTTCGTTCAGTAGGACACCGGTGTCCCATTTTTGCTTCAAAATATTAAACAAGGTTGTGTTTTTTTAAACAAATTACGGCTGTCTTAAATGCGTAATTGCAACCAAAGGCTTAAAAATGCTTTTCAAGTTTATCTAAATAAGTACTTCGCATTTTAGAAAAAAAACACGAGTTTACAAACCTCTTTTTTTTTTAACCGAGTGGGCTCGGTCCCCAGGTACTGTTCCCTTAAATAACAATCAAATCAGGTGCTTTGTTACTTCCACAGGCTTGAGCTTTGATGATCATGAGAATTCAATACTATTTTCAAATGTGTCGTCATTCACAAATAATGACTTAGTGCCTGTATATACGATGAGAAATGGTAGATGGGAAAAGTTGAAGACAAAAGTGAAGCTAACAATGATATTTTGGTGCATTTCTTTCATCCTTCTGAACCAAAAACTGCCTTTCAACTGTCAAAAAATGATACTGCGTGGTACCCACAAAGAAAATAGTACGTAAGGTTACTTCATTGGAACTCGCAACTTTTTCTGGAAGAACACACAACATAACTGATAAATTGTGCAATGAAATACCATGTTTGTTTAACTTTCTAACTAAAATTACAGCTGGCAAGTAGTTGAGAGTTGAACACAAAAGTATATTTAAAAAACATTATTGAGTGTAATAGTTTACACCATTGTAATGCATAAAACATGTGGGTAAGTTCAATAACGGCAGTTGATTTTACGGTAGTACTAGTACTACTGTCGATTATTTAAAAAAAAAAAGATGTTATTAAAAGTGCATTGTTAACTTATAGATTTCAGCATTATTTAACTTAGTCAGTTAAGATAATTTTAAGCCTTAGTTGGCTAATTTAGCATTGCACGAGTGTATAAAAAAGGTAGCCTTTTTGTTGAAATTCGCAGCTCTATAACTCAAAACGCAGTTGAGTCTCAGTCATAATTTTTTTGTGAGATATTCTTATTAGTATGAAGAACATTTTATGCAATGTTCATTTTTTTTCATTCAGTCCCTTTTCAGATATTGACCTACGAAAATTGGCATTTTCGCGTTTTCCGCCATTTTTGAAGACACGTAGAAAAAAAAGGAGTTCAGCCTAAAGTCTAAAACTTATGCTGCTGGTAGTATTATGAGTACTCAAACACAGAAATAAAATAATATTGCTGACAGGGTGTAAAAAAATCAATGATTTTTTCAAAAAAATCAAAAAAATCGGATTTTTTTGATTTAAATCAGATTTTTTTGATTTAAATCGGATTTTTTTGATTTAAAAAAAAAAAAAAATAGAAATTTCAGCTGTTAATTAATTTTTATTAGTGAACAACTTAACTTTAAGTTTTTAAAAATACAAAAACACCTTTGAAGTAAAGCTTCACCAGTAAGAAACCCAGAAAAAAGTGTTAGGAGCCAATCTGAAAATATTCCTGTCTACTAGCTAGGATAAAAATCAAATGGGGCAGGAAGCTCAACCCAATCCTCACTTCATTCAGCCCCCCCCCCCTCTTTATTTTGCTTCTGTTTTGTAAAGCTGGAATATGTTCTATTTCAGCCACTAATAAAGACTGCCCCCCCCCCCCCCCACCAGTTGCCAATGCAAGGTCGCCAGTCGCTAATGCATCTTCTGTTTGGTTGTTTTTGTTTTTTCTTTTCACTGAAAGTATATCACACACATTCTATCTTGTCCCTCCCCCCTCAATTCACTCTTTACAACACCTGCCCTGCACCTGCATGTATTTTCTTTATTTTACATATATCAGACAACAAATAGCACTATTTGTGCATACATATTATTTGGACTGCAACCTTCCAGCATCTGTGGAGGGAGGATGAGTAGGATTACTTTTCCATTTATTAGATGGAAAACAAAGCTCTAAAAGAAAATGGTAAAAATAATGAAATTGGGATTGTCCAAGAGAATTTTTTAAGGATTAAAATAAAAAGTGATTTAAATCAATGATTTTTTTAAAAAAATCAATTGATTTAAATCGCGATTTAAATCATTGATTTAAATCAATTGATTTAAATCATTGACACCCTGATTGCTGAGTCTCTCTTCCTTCATAAAAATTTATGGTCTTAGAAATTACTAAATTCTACATTTTTTTCCTAGTTTTTCAAGAAAGATTTTGACCAACTTTCTTACATGATAGGGAAATTTAAAGAAGGTGTATTTAAAGGTCATTTTATGCTGAACACGCTGGTTTTAAAATTATTTTGATATCTTTAAAAACGACTTGGCAATAAAATTTTGCGCAAACCCTGTTTTTCTGTCAAATTTGCTAAATCGCCATTTTGAAATGGCTGCCAAATAAAAAATGTAACATGTAAATTTTTTTCAATTGCAGTTTTGTTCATGTCTACCCATAGGTAATCCATAATAAAAAAGTCAGGAAAATTAAAAATGTTGAGCAACACTGACTGGGTGATTTGAAATGGATTGACCCAGTTAGGAGTAAATTGTTCATTTTTTTAACGTATATTAAAATTACTAATATAATTAAATATTGTCAAATTTTAATTAATTACAACTAATTAACACTAAGAAACTAAGATGTATGCATTATCAATATTACAGCTAATAGAAATTAGTCAGCTTAAAACCCTTTTGCCATGCTTTAGACAGTTTAAGACACTTTTGGACAGTAAAGCCCACCTGTCCTGTCCAAAACCCCAACCCTAGTAAGAAGTGAACTTATTGAAATATCGGGGGGGGGGGGGGGATACTATCCTTTGTCATATTTAAGAACGAGCTGCTAACTTCGTTCACATTTTCTATTCCATCTTTTACCAATGGCAATTCATCACACAGGGCAGATATTTTACGAAGATTAATCAAAATATTTAGTAGTCATTTTGGTGAATCGAGGAGGAGGAGGTGAGATAGATCTCCGCCCCGGGTGCCACCAGACCTTGCTATGCCACTGAACACCTCATAACGTAACTAATTGGTTTTAACATGAAATTCAATAGATACAAAGATTGAAGGATGAAAATTAGGAAGACTAATAAATTTATAAAAAAAGTTTGAAAATAAAAGTGATATTTTATTTGTAAAAAGGAATTTCAATTAAACCTGAAAAATTGCTGTTTAAAAACCTGGCAGGACCTAAAATTCATTGAGGTTGCTCTTTTTACTTTTGTATTTCAAAAAACTATAACATAAAGGTTTTTTTTTTTAAAGAAATATGTCTTTCTTTTGTCCTATAAGTGTTGGTCAACATTTCCTGCAGCAGGTAAAAGCTTAATAAACAAATTTCAAAAGTAATCGGACAGGTTCAATTTTCTTACTTGTTTATGAAAAGGTTTCGTTTGGTGATCACAATCATTTAACTTTAGGGATTTTTTCTGAAATTCTAAACACAGAAATTTCTGGGGGGATTTTCATTGTTTTGATGAAAACTTTGGAGATGCAGAAATTCTCTAGATTATCAGTGAATGGATTATTCGCGGTTCGGTTTATCCACAGGTCTTTCACTTTAGTTTTATGGTAATGACTTACTGAACGCTAAAAAATGAAAGTGCGTTGCTGGCCGTTTTTAGTTTTTTAAGATTTTTTTCCATTCAACGTTGTCATTTTTAGATATAACTTAAATGTATGTGTTGTGTTTTTGACTTTTCTTAGCTATTGCTTGAATTGACATCTTTTTCCCTTTATTGTTGCATTATCCGTGGTATCGCGACTTTAAAGTCTTTACTTTATGAAGAGTTCAGGAGGAAGCATTCAAATTTGGAACTCAACCAAACAATCAGGAGAGTTGTCATAGTCTATACATTTCACAATTAAAAAACTACAGAGATTCATTCACAGAAATGCAACTCCATACTGTAATTTTTAAAGGTTATTACTGCAAAGATAAAAGTAAAATTTAAAAAAACATGGCGATCTATCCTGACCCCAACTACTAAATGCTAATTCATAGTGGTTTGAAACAATTTAAACTTTTATCTGGTCTCCAACTAAATATGATTTTGATCGCTGCTATGTTTCGCTGTTTTAATAAAACTTCAAGTCTTCTCCAGAGTTAAAAAAAAAAAAAAGGGCCGAATATTATTCAACCAGTATTTCAATTTCATAATAGCTGCAAAGGGTTTGATAAAAATGATAATCACACTTCAACATTGCATAAACTATATGTTCATTCATAGATATAGATTTTTTTTTTTTTTTTAAGCTTGAGGAAAAAGTTTATATGCTTCTATTGCCCTTATGCAGAGCTAAGAACAAATTCAATTTGTACTAGTTTAAAAGAAACTTATTTTTGAATGTAAAAGCTTACAGTACCAAGATATAATATACAAGGATATCAAATTAGTTTTTGATGGACACCTTTTCATTTTTATACAGAAACACCCTTCATTTGCATGAAAAAAGGGGTTTTTGTTCGACTGAAGTACGTTTGCAATCCTCATTGCTATTTCTAAAATTTAAACATTTTCATAATTTAAACTTAATGCACGAGTTATTACTATTAATAACAAAATATGTGTGGCAAACTGACAACTAAAATCATTATGATAGTTGATAATTTTTGACAAAAAAACATTTTCCTGACCATTTAATGGGAAAAAAATCCATCTAGA
Source organism: Uloborus plumipes (assembly GCA_038373865.1). Taxonomy (NCBI): domain Eukaryota; kingdom Metazoa; phylum Arthropoda; class Arachnida; order Araneae; family Uloboridae; genus Uloborus; species Uloborus plumipes. Next base: position 10,628 of record JAXGGA010011820.1, on the reverse strand, counting down.
CATGAGAAATACTTCTAGTTTATTATACTGCTCTTTTCTGGCATTTAACTAAATTATGCTAAATATTACAACTTTGTCCTATGAAGGAAAGAATAACCATTCCATCCTATATTTCATGGAGTTTGCATTGTAAATAACGTTTAAGAAAAAGTAAAAGAGAGAACATAAAAATATAGACCAACTTTATCTGTCAATTGCCCAAGCAATTCACAAAAAAAGTCTCTTTAATACTCTGACCTTTCTAAGAGGTCATTAGATCAGATTGTACCTCATCATTTCAAATACATGAAAACACATAGTAAAAAGAAATACTCAGACGTAAGAGAACTATGGTGCACTTAATATTTAGTTTAATAAAAAGCTTTAAACGATGTGCCACGTCTGTTTAGATCTGTTGGCTGAAGCCATACGATGTTCAAAACAGAACAAAAATTAAAGAGCACAGGAAGAAAAGAAAGAAACTGAAAATGACATATGAAAGTGTATTGTGTGATGTTATAAACAAATGATGTATATTTTGTTGACAAAATGGCATAAATTGGGACGATCGAAACATTATTGACATTATTAAAAGTTGCGCAATAATAGTAATCTAAAAGGGTACAGATTTCTTTTGTAAACTATAACTTTTTATACTTAATAAACGAAAATAAAAATCATTAATGTTTTCAGCGGAAAATTAGTATGATAATCACCTTCACGAGTGTCCATTTCTTCGGATTCAGAAAGGTGACAATGTTTATCATAAATAACTTGATTTAAATGGTTCATATTAGGTACAGGACAATTGAAGCCTTCCTTAATTTTCTTGGATTTAATGTGAATTACTGTTCTTTCTTTTCCCGAACCAGTCTCCAAATTCTTTCCAGACACGCTCACTTTAAAATACTTGCTCGCTATTCGCCCAATGTCTGCTGGTGTCAACCCCCCAGGAAGGGGAAGGCATCAACACCCGAACACCGAAATATATTACTAAAAAAAGGCAGCAAATTTAGTTAAATGCTCACCGATAGAAAGTTAATACAATTTACTATCCTGCCTTCGTCGAACGGCAAGATCAACCTCATGTCATGAAAATAAACAAGATGGCGGAAAACATCCGCCGGGTATGATGGGACTATATAAAATTGATATTTCTGCTATTATGAACCAAGATTTTTTTTCAGAAAATAAGAGTTTTTTTCAGATATTATTTAGTGCTTGATATACACATTTACAAAAATTAATTTATGTTCTAAGACGAAATATCACTTGTCACGTGATCACTATTGACACTGCGCAATGGAAATATGCTTCAATCATTCAGCAGCATCAGCAGCGAAATATGGGAAGGGCAGGACTAATGTTGCTCTTCTAAGAATTGTGAATATTTTGTGTTTACTGATTAATTCTTAGCATTTTAAAGCAGTTGTAAGCTATTAAACTTCTCTCAAAATGAATGATGACCAAGAATCATTAGAACCATGGATAAGTTTATCGAGCTGGGAACAGCAATGCGTTAATGAGATTGAAAAGACTCCTGATATTGAAATTGAATTACAAAATGCTAAAGACATTGCTGTACAAAAATTATGGTTTCTATTTCAGAACGCTGCCACATGTATTACTCAGTTGTACAAAGGTAAGGTTAAACACAAATAAATCGGACGGAAAATCCTTTATTTCCTTTAAAGTCGTTTCACATCTGCACATAAGGGTTAACAAATTTTAAGAAATATTAAACAGTCATGGAATAAGCATTTCATGTCACGTTCCTTTAGATACTTGCCAAATCGTATTTGGGCAGATAAATCAGTTATGAAATCTTTCTGAATTATTTTTTATTTTCCTCAAGTTCCTATCAAAACAAGATGGCGAACTTACGTGTATAAATTTTTTGTTGGGAAAGTATTTTATTTGACCCTCAGTTGTAACGAAGATTAAATAATTGCAACAAAAGACATTAACTTATGTTCCCTGTATGAGTGAAAATAAACGTTGAGCACATTTCAACTTCTAACAACTATCCCCCCCAGCATATTTGTTACTAAAACACCATAGCTTGAATGAAACATCAACTTGAGATATATTTCCCCTTGAGTGAAACATCAATTTGGGATATATTTCAATATTTCCCCTTGAATGAAACATCAACTTGGGATACATTTCCCCTCTGACAAACAAGGTTGGTTTTATCAGTTGTTTTTGAAATAAAATTAGCTTTCAAATGCTTAGTCAAATGTCCTCTTGCATTCAAATCTCTTCTAAAGCTGAAGATTTTACAGCCAATTATTTGCAGTTAAAATTTTTCTCTTGATAGAAGTACCTAATATTTTAATGAATTTTTTAAATGCTCCCTGGTAATTTTGCAGTGTGAGTTATTAGGGCTCAGGTTAAAGCATTTATTGTAAGTTTATGACGACTTTGAAAAGTTGCTTCTACAATGTAAAAAACAAATTTGCATTATGTCATCCAAAAAAATTAAAAATTTGCAAATTGCTGTTCTGTTATTAACTAAACAAGCCTCTTTGTTTGTCCTGTTTTCAATGTTGCCGCAAATCTTTTGCGTTTTTAATCAGGATCACTTTGCTTTTCAGTTATACTTTTAAATATACTGTTGGCCCTGTTTAAACGAATACTGTATGTTCCAAGAAATATTATTCGATTAAGCGGGGATATTTAACATTACGGCTATGGCATCGGTTCCGAGATATTTTATTCGTATAAGTGGGGCATTCGTTTATCTTGATCCGTTACCCGATTAAGCGGGGACTACAGTATTTTCATTTTATCTGTCAAAACTATTGTAAGGTTATGGTATATACAATTTATCATTAATAAATTTCAGGAAAATTTAAGACGAGAACAGGAGCGACTGAAAAGGGGGAGAGAGGCACGGGGTGGTTAAGAGACAAGGGCGCTGTATAGGGCTTTTGCTTCATTACAATTTAGTTTGTCCTTTTCATTAAGGATGGTACTTTTTCTTAAATAGTTTTTAAAATGCTTGCACATTGGATTGAATGCCTTGTCTTTTCTGATACACGGACGTTACATGTTCAATTTTGTAATTATAAAAATAATCGGTACTTCTCTAATCATCATGCCAACTGCAGTTGTCAGAGTTTAGTCGCTTTAAACAAAAGCTTACTGTGTCCTGAAGTAGTCATAATCAGCTTGATTTCTTTTTGTATATGGGGAGTAACAGGCATCCTTTGACAGGGAAGAATCTATCCTTTCATAAATTTGTGAAATGTCATAAAGTTATTCCTTGTTTCATTAGTGAACTGCATGAATTTATTAAGATTGATTTCATAGCTTTTAGTAATGAATTACATACAATTTTACCAAAATAGAAAGCATATTCTAGTGTACAGTGTAAAAAAGTAAGTGCTCATATAAAACGTGAAACAATTGCGTTTTTTATTTCAGTTTTCGTAAGTAAAAGCTAAGTGGACTTACTTTTTTTCCCTAACAGTATTATTATTTCAAGTGTCGAAACACTAAATGATTTGAGTCATGCCTGTGTACTACCAGAGCTCGCATTAAGCATTCGCCATCTTGCCAAATGCTGTATTATTGTAAATCTTGCGAAAAAAATTCTGGTTTTCGTCTAAAGTAGTGGCAAATGGAAAATTATCTAAAATTTCCATTGAAAATATAAATTGAAGGGCTTGGAAGATGAATTGGTCAAAGCCCAAATTTAGAGTAATTTCGGCTCAAAGTTTTATTGTTGCACCTTTTTCGTTTTCTGGACTTGTTGTTAAGCGAACTTATGAAATTAGTCCAATGTAATGACATCAATTTTTTCAGGTACCAAGTTTTATTTGCTTACCTGTGTCCATATTGTATTTTCAAAAGTGTAACATAGCCCCTTTATCCACCAAACCTTATAATTATTATGCAGAATTCGAAATTACTGCTGGTCCACTGGTCCCAGAGCAGTGAAACTCATCTAGTACCACCAGAAAAAAAAACAGTGCTCCATGGGACCACCAGCCGCCAAAAATCATCAATCTCAGAAAAGGAGCGCTTTGCTTTTCACCAGTCGACGGTTTTTTTTTTACTGTTTAATCAATGAGTTACAAATGAAAGTTTTATTTAAAATAAGAGTAACTAGGTGACCCGTGCGGAATTCCGCAAAAAAAAAAAAAAAAAAACCTCTAAACTTAAAATTTAATACGACAATTTTTATTGGCTTCATTTGCACAACATCGCCATCTACTGCCGTCGTTCTGACAACTTTTCAAAGAGATCAAAGACACGTTCACTTTTACAACTACTACAAAAGTGATACCCTATATTAAAATCAAATACCCAAGGCTATAACTAAATACTAACGTTATCGCAAAACTACCATAGTATTTTGAAACAATAAAAGTTACAATTAAGGTTTACCGAGCTAAGCCTTGGCTTGAAATGTCGCATTTAAAATTGATTTGAACAACAATGTAACGATTTTAACGTTTGAGCAAAAAATTTAACTTTTTCAAACTTCAATCGCTTATAAGTCGCTTAAACGTGGATTTTCGAGATTCTCGTTACGCGGCGCTAGCAGAGAAACGTTCTAAAGAACGCATTTTTTTTAATCTTTCGAATGAAATCAAAATGGAAACGATACGACAATTATTTCGCTAGATAGAGTCAATTTTGTGCCCAAAAATTGAAGTTCGAATCAAAAACGAACCGACACTTTTTAGAGGGTGGGTCTAATTTTCGTCAATAGCCCGCGGGATAAGCTTCAAAATCATAAATTTTCTTGCAATTCGATAAAAAAATGAGCGAGTTTCGACCGGGTATAGGATTCGGCTTAGAGAAATAATATATGGAGATCATAAAGCAAATGATTTTAAGTACAAACATGTTTTGTGTTAAATTTAAAGCAAACCAGTAATGCTGTATGCAGACCAGTACATGTTCATATTGACTGATCCGACTGACCAGCTGGCTTTTTTACTAATTTCTAACCCTGAATAGAAAAAATATTAATTAAATTTGTTAAAACTAATCTTTGACTATGACTTTCAAAATTTGGCGAAGACTTTTGAAATTTAACTAGTTTATTGGCTAACAATTGAAAATCCTATTGTGCTGTGTTTCCAGACTACAAATTGGTTTATCTTTGCATGCCTTAAAAAAAATTAATGCTAAAAATAGCTAAAAAATATTTTTTATGCATGTTAGAAATAATGTACAATTTTATTCTAAATGCTGTACCACAAATTTGTAATCCTAAATTTTTTTTTTTTTCTGAAAGAATTTTTTTAACTCCTCTATTTAAATTTTAAAAAATGAGATTTATTTTTCTAAATCAAACCCTGCAGTAGATGTTGTGAATTCCTTTAAGCACAGGGCAGACAATCTATTTAATAAAACTTTCTTTCAATTACAGTGGCCGCCACTTATATGAATCCGATTCGTTCTAACCAGTTAATTTGTGATTCAATAAAGTGGCTCATTTAATAAAGCTAGATTTGGCTAGAATTTTGAAGATATGATTGAAGGGTTGATTCGATCCATTGTATGGAGAACATGTTAAACATTCAAATAATTAAAAATCACAATTTACATGTCCCTTCTTTCTCTGCTATGTTCCATTTAATTCTATCTTACGAAATTTTTTTTGGAATTAGTTATTGTCAGGGTGTAAAAAAATCAATGATTTTTTTTAAAAAATGGATTTTTTTTTATTTAAATCGGATTTTTTTGATTTTTTTAAAAAAATTAGAAACTTCAGTTACTAATTAATTCTTATTTTTGAGCAACTTACCTGAAAATTTTTGAAAATACAAAAACACCTTTGAAGTAAAGGTTCACCAGTACGAAACCCAGAAAAAGTGTTAGGAGCCAATCTGAAAATAATCCTGTCTACTAGCTAGGATAAAAATCAAATGGGGCAGGAAGCTCAACCCAATCCTCACTTCATTCAGCCCCCCTCCCCTTTATTTTGCTTTTGTTTTGTAAAGCTGGAATATGTTCCATTTCAGCCGCTAATAAAGACTGCCCCCACCCCGTTTATTTTTTGAAAATAACTGAAAATGCAGTTATAGATAATCTTTGGAGATATACTAAAGGGCACTAGCGCAGACTCCATGGGGCTGGGGGGCTCAATAATTTTTGTGTGTGTATCTTTTTAGGAGGAGTCTCGAGTGCTTTCCTTGACCTTTTTTTATGCTTGAGGAATGTCAAAGATAATTGTTCAGTTTTTGAGTAATTTGTGGGCCTACTTTAAACTCGGATATCCAGATTCATGTATGCCTAGACTTGCCTTTTCAGGATTTAACAGGAGTCCAAAATTTGGTATTAGATTCACAGCCATAAGCATTTTTTTTAATTTTAAATGTTATAGATTCTGAAATGTTCGATGAAGTTATGTTTACATTCGCATTTTACATCCTTTTTTTAGAACCACTAACCTGACTTTTCATAACAATAATTGAAAACTTGCTCACTGTGGTTGAACTTTTTTTTCTAAATGAAACATACTTGACAGCGTGTGTATTTTCTGTGCTTAATTGTAATTTTCATGATATTTTCATAGAAAGAAAATTAATTTAAATATGTTGGCAGTCTCTATGAAGCTATCTTATATTTTTATGTATTCATTTTTATTAAACTATGGGTTTGTACTATGCACTGAATTTTTTTTTTTCCATTAATAAAATGCTTGAACTTACATATCAGCAGCCCTCAGTTTGGAAATTTTTATTGTAGAATATTGGAAGCTCTTAAATAATATGCAAAGACAGCATTTTCCTTTTAAAATTTTGCAGAAAATTCTCTAAGTCCATTTTATTCCATTTGTTTATTTATTATCAATATTTAAGTAATGTGCAGATGTTTTCCTTTTTTAAATTACTAAAATGAAATTTCCGGCGCCATTTTTGAGAAAGTGAGAGGGTGCTGCACCCCCCGCCCCCTGACTTGGGCCCTGTTTGTGGTTCATAATTTAAGTGTTTCTTTGAGTCTTGTCTTTCATGGCAATTTCTGTTGATTTTTCAGATCGTCAGACTGGAGTATCCCTTTGGGTGCCTTTTCAAACTGCAGCTAGCAGTGTCACAGGTTTATATAAAGGTATATACATACTATGTTTATTGTTTTTAATTTACTATACTTCGCAGCAGTTTAACTTGGCAGTGACGTCACTATGGGTGGAGCCAACAGCATGACGTTAGCCTGTGAAAAACGAGCTAGATAAAACGTTACAGCCTACTTGGCGAATTAGAGGAGACCGCTGGCTGCTTGTGAGCACTTATTGGCTCCGCCCGTAGTGACAACTTGAATTTTAACTTGTAAAGCAAAAAATTGATAATAGAAAGTTGTCAATTTTTTGTTTACTCCCTTGTCTATTGTGTGATATTTGCATTATTGGCTTTGAAGCAGAAACATTTGCTAGAAGATAGTAGAACCTCATATATCTGGCCCTTGTTTATCCGGATTATATAATTCTGCTCATGTTAATTAGTTCCTAACAGGGATAATCTTATTCCACTCAGGGAAAATTGGAAATTTTGAAAATCTTTGCACAAAGTTATGTATTCAGAAATTTATAATATTTGCATTCCAATGTTTTTTAGGAATATTTTTTACGCTCAATATCTCACATGAAAACTAATTTTGGTAATGCAATCTGCAAAATAGTTTAATTTCCCTATGCACCGTAGTATTATGTGCTACTGTTCTCACTAAAGCAGTAAGTGCATGCCCAGGAAAATATCAATTCTAATAACATCAATTAGTGGAAATAGTTAAATTAAAAGTTTGATATATTTTCATTTAATATTTGTATGTGTTGAAACTTAAAGGGATAATTCTCTAGAAAAGGGAAATTTCTTGTGCCGGGAGCATAGCAACCTTAGAAAAGTGTTTTCTATTAATTTTATTATTGTTTATTTGTTACATTTTAACAAATACATGTAACAAACAACTTATTTCTGTGAAGCGTTAATGAAGATACTAAAACATCATTATCATCCACTGTACCTATTCAGAATTTGTCTTTAATGGTCTGCATAGATAACAAAAAAAAAATCTATCTCTGAAATTGATTTTTACTATGTTTTAATTGTCCTTATTAAAAATCAGGTTTCTTTTTTACTTGATTGCACCCATTAATATTTTTCTTGCATAATTTCAACTTTTCCCCAACATTTTGCATCATTACCGTCTGACAGTTTTTACAGGCTTGTATGACTACTAGGTGCAAATGACAGCTCATATACCTTTCAGCTTTAGTTACAGCCATCAGTGTTAGAAATAAGCGGTCGTTAGTCTCATTTTGCGACTAAAAATTTTTATTTAACATCTATACAGTAGAGAACCAATTATCCGGGATGTTTGGGACCACATCTATCCCGGATAACTGAATTTCCCAGTTTTCTGGATCACTACGAAGCGATATTTGCCAATTGTTTATAAAACCCAAGTTACTATAACAAATAGTAATGCATCTTAAAATCTGAAGAGAAAACGATCCAGAAGTGCTTATAGATATTACGATATTAAAAATTTCTGAGCTATATGCCACTTATATGGTATTTATGAAGAAATTGTTCATATTCATTTTGGTATTTCAAAAGAAAAAAAAAGCTCTTCATTTTTTAGAAATTGCCGAAAATGCGTATTTTAAAAAGTGGCGGAAAAACCGACAAAATGTTGCCGGTTTTCTGGTTTCCCGGTATTTTGGTTCCCGGATAAAAGGTTCTGTACTGTACTTCCAATCTTATGTGTCAAATTTGATTCCTAAAGTTATGAAAAATTTTTCCCTTAACTCATTGTGACTATGACCCAAAAAATAAATTTTTAAAATGAATCAATAATGCAAGGAATTTTGTCTTTAAAAAATCATTTTCCTTAGTATATTTCAGGGCTGCGGAGTCGGAGGAAAAATGGTCGACTCCGACTCCGGGATTTTAAAACCTCCGACTCCCGACTCCTGCTTTTTTTTTTATTATTATTTTTTTACCGAAATGTGAAGATTGAAAGACCCTAAACAAAGGTGGAAATATTAAATCCATTTTAAAAGTTTCGTTTTTATTCATGGTCGTATCCAGGACTCACTTAAGGGGGGGGGGGTAGCAAGCTGGGGTATCCCAGTTGGAGGTCATGGGAGGTCATTGTGACCTCTCAAAAAGTCCAATTTTCTTAAGAATTCTCGCAGGTAATTTCGCCACATTTACCTTAATTCTCGGAGGTCACTGCGACCTCCCAAAAAGTTCATTTTCTCCAGAGCAAAAGACAAGTGCCGCTCTTGTCATTTGACTCCGTACAAAACTAATCCTTTTCGTGTTAAATGGCCAGACTTTATTTTAACACATTGCATTTTTGCTGCAAATATTTTTTATTCACTTGCATAAGCCCAAACATAGCAATTCGTTTCACAAAGCAGACCTGCCATTTTGAAGCCCTTTTTGATGATCCTAGATGCTTAGGATTTGGATATTGGACGCTGAAAATTTGTATTTGTTAGTTTCAACGATATGTTTTTGCCTCTATAAAATTTCATCCAAATCGGAGGTGGTCGGAGTCGGAGTCGACATGTTTTTCAGCGACTCCGACTCCTTTGGTCCAAAATCACTCCGACTCTTCGACTCCGACTCCGCAGCCCTGGTATATTTCTCATATTAAAAAAAAAAAAAAAAAAAAAAACTCATCAGTACACATAGCATTTTTATAAAATATATATAAATTTAAATATTTGAAACATATATTTTTGATTCATTAAAAATGGCAACTAGGTTGTCCATTTTGACGCCTAAAAACTTATACCAGGCTTCATTATGACGCTTAACTTTAAATTCTTATTTCTAACACTGACAGCCATCCTAACTCAGTTGGTGAATTAAGATTTTTTTTTTTTGTGTTGAAACTTCTGAGCTTCTTTGTTAGGTGTATTTAATATCAATATTTTAAATAGAAAAACAATTACTTCAGTCATTATCATCCATACTCATAATGAGTTACTTTTAACAGTTTTGTGTAATGTTGTTCTTTTTATGTTTGTAATAAGTTAATCTTTGCTTAAGACGTGTAAAACTTCAATGAAGGTTGCTGTATTTTTTATCATGAGAAATATGTTAAAATGTCCTTACCATCCATTTCATTATTAATCGGTACATAAAATATAAATACATGAGAATGGGAAAAATAGACTGAGGGTAAATGATACTAAGTGCACTATTTCTAATATTTTAGATGCTTGATCAAATTACAGTGAAACTTTGATTAGTCTAAGTTGCAAGTAACAAGAAAAAAAATAGTTATCGAAAATTCGGCTCATCAAAAACAAAAGTAAAACTATAGAATAAGATAGGATTAAGTAAAAAAAAAAGACAGAATAATATATCAAATATATTCTATAAAACTCAGCATAATTGATCTGTCGTATGATTATTTAAATTCAAGAGTTGTATAGATTGAAACCATTTTTTACTTATGAAGCTGCTTTTTAAGGAGCACTTGACTTCCTGTATTTATTTTACTAAATCCCAGGGTGTCAATGATTTAAATCAATTGATTTAAATCAGTGAAATCGCGATTTAAATCAATTGATTTTTTTAAAAAAAATCATTGATTTAAATCACTTTTTATTTTAATCCTTAAAAAATTCTCTTGGACAATCCCAATTTCATTATTTTTACCATTTTCTTTTA